>JAODAL010033059.1:0-46052 GCA_025379985.1 Phyllomedusa bahiana | reverse complement strand
AAAAAAGGCTGCTGGAACTTTGAATAAGATATCTAAGGGCATGTTCAAACGATGTATTGTGGCGCGTACGTGTCTTTCGGGAGCTCGCGCTGACACGCGCGTACTCCTGCAGCGCGTATTTGCCGCGAATAATTGACATGTCACTTATCTCCCTGCGCGTACAATACAATCGTATTGAACGAGCGGAGAGAGAAGGTGTAATCCATAGTTCTCTATGAGAACTATGGATTACCATAATTTCGGCGCGCATCTTGCCCGTATTAGAGCGCAAATACACGGCGAAATGCATGCCTAAATTACCCCGTGTGAACATTCCCTTAGGGTGAATTCTCACGTATAGCAGTACGTACCAATGCGTGCCGCTATACGCTTGCTGGTCAGCATGTACTTTCAACAGCGCTATGGACCGGCCTTCTATACTTTCCCTTTTCCAGACACATACTCGCCTGAAAGAAGTTGTCACTTCTGTTTACGGGCGCGTTCTGTGCGCCATGAAATCATAGCACTCAGAGTGCTATGGATTTACAGTATTTGTGGGGCCCCGCAAATATGCCATGTGAGTATACCCTAAGAGTAGAAAATTATATAAATAAAAAAAAAAACTAACTATTGCCACTGTGGTGTTCCTCTCAGTCCTGCAGTGAAGACCTCATGTACATCATTTATGTCACTGCAGCAGACTAACACAGGCCTTTGTGGTGATGCTTGCATTTACAGTAGTAGGCCACTGTCGCCAGTCATTGGCAATAGCAATTACATGAATGACTTATGAGACTTTGCATAAAGATCAGTGGGAACCAAAGGAGTGGTGGTGGAATTAGTGGGTGAATAACGGTTATTTTTGTTTTATTGCATCTTATGCCATTAGGCAATGCACTGAAACTCGCGGACAACCCCTTCAAGATAACTTGCAATGACCAGCCATCCTTAAATCTTTAACTTTGTGTTATACTCTATTCAGTTCGTATCTGGATACTAGGTTGGCTACATTCACATCTGTGTCGGAGGTTCTGTCATGAATAACAGAAAACATAGCACGGACATCCTAACGGACCCCATTGTAGTCAATGGGCGTCGTTGGGCGCCTCGGCGACTGAGGTTCCCAGTAGAACCTCCAACACGGATCTAAATTTAGCCTCATATTACTGTATTTGCAAAATGGAACTGAAATCTTATGATTGATTCACACAGAGTATGAAGATGAGTAACCTCTTTTGGATTCTTTCGTGTTTTGTTTTTTTTTTTTTATCCAAATGCCATGGATGACTTGCATTCGAAAACTGACTTTATTCCTGCAAGCCATATACAGAATTTATGGTCTTTACTTTTTCAGCTACTGTAAGGGCAACAGTTGTTTCTAAGAATATGGTGACCTGATGTTTTTTGCACCTACCTGTCTGACACATTATAGGTTTGATGGGATTCAATTGGTGTTCTGTAAAAGCAATGCTTAATACACAATCGGGACTAGGTAACCGATGTTACTGAAACTTTTTTTTTACTTAATTTTTGTTAATTGTATTCTAATGAGATCTTTGAATGTTATCATTGCTGGGTCACTAAAATTGGCAGGAGGCTTCTTGAGTGATCTTATTGGTGCCTAAAGTCCATGGTATCATGTCCATTACTATATTTTCAAAATTCTGTACCATACAATATGGCTAATGCTTCATAGAGGGGGATATGTCTTGACTTAAAGGGGTTTTGCTATTTCATAAAATTTCTTCTGAGGCCAGTTTATAGCTGGCTACGAGCTGGCCTCACAGAATGAGTAGATAGCCGTGCTTGCGTAGCTCTACCGCGTTCGTGTCTATGGGATTTTCAGGTATATCTGAACAAACTCACCCGGCTGTATTTGAAATGCCTATAGAAATGAATGGGGAGAACTATGCAAGTGTGGTCATCTCCCTGTTCTTTGAAGCCGACTCGTAGTGAGCTATCAACTGGCCTCAAAAGGGATTTTACAAGATGGGAAAACCATTTTAAGGCAAAGCGCAAAGCACAAATATACCTCTGAGTTCAAAAAGTCCATCTTAAAAGGGTTGTCTCACTACAAAGATTAACTTTCAACATGTATGGTGTTCCTAAATAAGGACGTTTTCAAAATATATTGCTTTGTTCATTTTTTGTTGAGGAGCTACAAATGATTTTATCACCTTTTGAGGACTTTCAGGTTTCTCTAGTTACCTACCTGTTTGCTTGTTCTCCCCTGCTGTTTGTCTTATCAGATAGCAGGGAGTGATGTCATCACACAGGTCCTGTGTGTTATCTGATCTTTCAGACAAGACACTAATTACTACGGTTTACTTTAGCTCTCAAGTTTCTCTGGATCTGGATTGTTTATCTAATCTAGACTAATTAGCAGTAGTTTGAATACAGGAGCTCATATGCTAATTACAGACAGCTTGACCAGGAAGTGACAGGATGCATGAATGAAAGAATGCTGCTTTGCTCTAAGTAACAGTAAGGCTATGTTTACACGGCCTCAATTGGGACGTAGTACGCCCCGTAGTTCATGCCGTACTGCACGACATCTGGGGTGAAATACGTCCCAGTCATTACGGTAATCCACAGTTCTCATAGAGAACTATGGATTACGTCTCCTCTCCCCGCTCGCACAATACGCCGCGGGGGGGAGATAAGTGACATGTCAATTACTAGCGGCAAAAACGCACCGCTAGTAGTGAATGTTTATGGGGCCGTTAGGGCTGAAGCAACCCACCACCACCCCACCCTCCCCCCCTACCCCGCAGGAGTCGGCGCGAGCTCCCGAAGTCCTGGTATGCAATTATGCCTTGTGAGCATACCTTTAGATGAAACAACCCCTTTAAGGTCTTAAAGTGATGTCTGATATGTAGATCCTGTCAGTTGATCCAGTGGCTCCAGAAGATGATGTGCCAGTACCGCACCAATGGTTACTACAGTTAGTTTTTGTGTAATAGTCGAGATTTTTCTTCTTGGTAATGCCTTGTGCGTGCATTAAGTTTCATAGGCGGAAGGAAACAAATCTCTTTAAACCTATTTGATCAACAGCAACATTAGAATATTAACGTCACCGGCTTTCCGAGGATTTATACTTTGGAATATTTGCACAATTTGTAAAACAGCTACTGTGTGTGTTGGCATCTTTCCGTACAGATGACTAGTTGAGATGTTGTTCATATTTTTCATAAGTAAGTTGAAGCTTTAAGCACAATTGATTCTTAAATAATTTGCATTCATCTTTCATCCACACCTTACGGTAGGGATATCATATGTGCTGCATTATGGAGTAATTAAATGGTAATAAATAAAACAGATGGTAATCTTCTCACAAACAAAAACTCTTCTTTTTTTTTTTTTTCTTTTTTGCTGTGTATGCTGTCGTGCTTCCCTCCCGTCATCCAGTCACAGCTTACTTTATATCATGTGCGTTTGATGCTTCTTTGTTCTTGATTACAGACTTGATGATAACCAATATGTCTTATGTAAGGTCAAATCCAAATCTGTTCTATGATCTATTAAATCTGTTTACATGTAGTCCTTCAACATAAATTTTTTTGTAAGACCCCTCAACGTTCCATGATGAATGTATCGGTAGTGAACGATGGTTACTTAAAGGGGTTCTACCACTTCATGAAATCCCTTCTGAGGCCAGCTCATAGTTCACTATGAGCTGGTCTCAGAGAACAGGAAGATTCTCATTGGGAACTCCCTCCTTCATGTCACCCCGGATATTTCAAAACCCTAGAATGAATGGGGAACGTGCAAGTGGGGTCATCTCCCTTCAGGCACACACGGGGTTTAATTTCAGAACTCCCATAGAAATGAATGGGGAGAACTGTGCAAGTGGGTTCATCTCCCTGTTCTAGGAGACCAGCTCATAGCAAACCACAAGTTGGCTTTGGAAGAGATTTTGCAAAGTGGCAATTGATTGGTGTATACGTCATGATTCTGCGGGTACTGCTGTTGTACTCGTGTGATTGTCGGCATCAGCTTAGCTTATACACATGGCTGGGCAGCAATCCTGGCTTTTTACCTGTTAGCGACCACAGCTTTTTAGCTTTTAGACAAAGGGAAAGGGCTCCTTCTGTCATCCCGTCTCCCCACCCCATGATGTGATCATATGGCGCAGATCGGTTGTATGGCAGCTGAGGGCCTGATGAAGGACCCCAGGTCTGCCTACTTGGTACACCTGCCAGAGGTCGACGGGCGTAAAGAAAAGGCCAGCTCACTATGGGCTCATTTGGGTATGACAGACAAAATAGTGGAGCAAGCGAACACCCAACACCACAGCAGAAACTGGACAGACCCATTGTAATCAAAAGGGTCTGTCGATGGCTCTTGTGAAACGGATTCTTTTGTGTCCGTTTTCACCTTTGCAGCAGAGGCTCTGACGCAGATGTGAACAAGCCTAAAGCTAACGCGTGTTTATACCGCACAACTAAACCTAAGAAGTTAGGGTATATTCACACTGTGTGTTGAGTCCGTGTAAATATACGTTTTTAGATACGTGTTTGGATCCGTCTGTCGAACCCTGAACAGACCCAAACACACATCTAATAAATATGACTTACATTGCTTTTAATATGAAACACGGCTTTCATACGTGTGATCACTGATGTGGGTCTCACTGCGTCTTTCAGATCCGTTCCAAGAATTGACATGTCAATTCTTGATCCGAAAGACGCAGCAGACGCCCTATTTAAAACCATAGGGTGCGGTCCTGCTGTATCAAACACGCCTCCAAACACGCAGCTGCGTATTGGATACGTGTTGGATCTGTTTAGGATCCGATCAACGCTGCGTTTTTGGATACATTTTTCGGATCCAACATAGATCCAAAAACGCCGTGTGAACAATCCCCCACCCTCCAAAAAGTTTTGCAATATATATGTATCCAAAGGGTTGTTATTAAAAAGGAAATACAACTTGTCCCCAAAGAAATAAGCCCTCGTATGGATAGGTCGACAACAAAATGAAAAATTTGCAGCTCTTAGAACCCAATGATGAAAGAACGCGCTCTGTCATAATGGCTCAAAATAGCTGCATCCTTTAGGTGTTTATTTGTTAGACATTTTTTCCCAAGGCACATCTAGGTAGTCAACCCCTTTGGGAAAAACCCACCATGGAAGTGGGATAAATTAGTGACTGTGTTTTTACAGTTTAGGGGGAAAAAAGTTATACCAAAAGGGAACAGAAGGGGGTTTCACCTTTTTTCAATTTTCCTATTTCATTTTTTAATTTATAGCTTATGGTTCCCAGCTTCAGCCCCCCCTCTTTTAAACCAAAGTTTATATGCAATTATTCATATGAATAGGTTGTCCTGGTGGAGCATCTCCCATTGCCAGGCAATATTCCTAGCAAATCAAACTGATGTCCATTCACTTGCAGCTTAGCTGCAATGCTGGGCAAGATTTGCTATGAAAGAAAAAGTAGACATTCTACTAATCTTTACACCCCTGTCAGCAGTAACCATATTGTATGAATGCATTTCTATTATACTGCATTCAGAAAGAATGGCATTCTCAGTGCCCCATGTTTTCTGTGTATCGGGCATAGGGACATGTCATGCCAGGATCCCTCTGTAATCCCAAACTACCCTTCTTCTTTCTTTACTTTAAAGACCACAAGAGGATTGTCTCTTAAGATTAATGGCCCTTCAGACTTTGCTAGAAGCAAATTAAAACACAGCACTCACGAACAACCTTGACAATAATGATATCTGGAAAAAAGGAGTCTAGTACCTGTGTGATATTGCGCGTCCCTACAGACACGATAGGCTGTGTTCTTTAAAAGATTGAGTACTTAAAAGAAAGTGCTACCAGCATACAGTACAGGCACTTGTATTCCTTTGATGTATATTATGTTCAACATGTATAAAGATTTCGGAGGGTAGATGTTAAAATCTATAGTTTAGAACTACATGTAGTTCCCCAGATCACTGGTTAATATAAAAAAACTCCTGAAAATCCATGCGTCTGGTAGACTCTTTGGTCGACATGTATGATCGGGCTTTTCGCCCGTTTTTTGGCGTATACTGCACCTCCCGGCCCGAATCCCGCTGTCGGACGCGGGGATTCAGTGTTAGGCGCAGTGTTGCCACTTTCAGCTGCCCCCGCAGAAGGGGGCGGGCAGTGGGCGCGGGGTAGGCTTCCGGGCGGGACGCGGCCGCTCGAAAACCCCGAGGCATGTACGATGGCGAGTCGGCAAAGCGAGGCACAGTGCAGCGCTCGGCAGCTCCGACAGGCAGACCAGGTTTTTTTTGGTCTAAATCCTCCGGCAGAGGCAAAGTGAAGCGAGAACGGAACATGCGAGGAAGCAGATGGAAGATCGCGACAAAAATCACGGCGCTCCGCTCCGTGCAGCAGGAGTATTATACCGAAAAAATCGCCTCTATAAAGGCGGAAAACTGTCAGAAAACAGCTGAACGTAAAAAATAAACATAATTAAAATAACAAACACTTTCCTAAACTCTAGAACGGCGCAATATCAAGAAATATAAATTTTGGGTAATTGCCGGAAATTACGTAATTAAAATTTTCTAAAACCTATTCTCATTGGTCGGCAAAAAACGGCCAATCAGAATAGGTGCGACAGTGAACTATTAAAACCTATGGAGAAGTTTAGACCAATCAGAATCCAACGCGGGATAATTTAAAATACAGTAAAAAGACAGAAAAGAGCTGATTGGCTGAGCTAGGGGGGTTTTGGCATCCCAGCCAATCAGAGCGGAGCTACTTCTCCCTTATAGTCTATGGAGAGATGGGCGCTCTGAATCTCGGCGCTCAGGGGCGTGCGGCATGGAGTAAGAGTAAAAAAATCATTTTTATTAAGTGTAAAACTTTAAATCAGATAAGACCCGAAACCTTCCCTTTACAAATAAAGCATTTTAAAAAACCCGAACAAGCGTTTGTCCCCGAGACCGCCTTACATAGGGAATTGCAATAGAGAGAATCGCCGGGAAATACAGTTTAAATTTAAATAGTTTAAGTTTCTCATTGGTCGGCATAAACCAGCCAATCAGAATAGGAGCGACAATGTCCCATTATAACCTATGGAGAAGAATTGACCAATCAGAATAGGAGCGCCAATGTCCCATTTATCCTATGGAGAAAAATTGACTAATCATATTCCAAGGGTGGACAGTTCAAAATTCAGTAAAAATGCAGAAACAGCTGATTGGTTGAAGCGGCGGGGGCTCGTCCAGCTTTGCCAATCAGAGCGCGAGCTACTTTCTCAGAGTTCTATGGGGAAAAGGGGGGGAAATGTTTTACCAAAAACCGGCCGGAAAATTAAATTATAAGGGGAACTTTGACAAGAAGTTGTCCCGATGTTTATATATAAAAGAATATAATATGGGGTAACGAAAAAAAATATTAAATCAATAAAATCTTTTTAATTTCTTTATTTTCGTTGCACCCATACTATTGATCCTTGGCAACGAAAATAAAGAAATTAACATGATTTTTATTGATTTAATATTTTTTTTCGTTACCCCCCTATTATCATTCGTTTTTTAAAAACACATCGGGGCAACTTCTGTAGTCTTATAATTTGATTTCGGCCTGGGACAGTTTTATTTCAGATTGCATTAGAAAACCCCTAGGAGCGTCGCTGCGCTTCCTCCCATTGGGGCCAAATAACACGCCCTTTAACTTAGCCAATCACAGAGCGCGCTCAATTTCTTTTCCCCATAGAACTCCGAGAAAATAGCTCGGCTCTGATTGGCTAGCTGGACGAGCCCCCCCCGCTTCAACCATCAGCTCGTTTCTGCATTTTTACTGTATTTTGAACTGTCCCGCCTTGGAATATGATTGGTCAAATTTTCTCCATAGGATATAATGGGACATTGTCAGGCTCCTTTTAATTCTGATTGGCTGGTTTATGCCAAAAAATTGAAAAATAGCTTAACAAATTTTAATTAAATGTATTTCCCGGCGATTTCACTATTGCAATTTCCTATGTAGCGCCGGTCTCGGGGACAAACGCGTTTTCGGGTTTTTAACTGCTTATTTGTAAAGAAGGGTTCTGCTCTTTATCTGATAATGTTTTAATTTAATAAAAATAATTTTTGATTAATACTTCATGCCGCACGCGCTGAGCGCCGATTTCAGTGCGCCCCTCTCTCCATGACTATAATGGGAGAAGTAGCTTGCGCTCTGATTGGCTGGGGTAGTCAAGCACCCGCTAGCTCAGCCAATCAAACTCTTTTCTGTCTCTTTACTGTATTTTGAATTATCCCCCGTGGATTCTGATTGGTCTAAACTTCTCCATAGACTAGAATGGTCTTTTTCGCTCCTATTCTGATTGGCCGGCTAGCCAAGCCCCCGCTAGCTCAGCCAATCAGCTCTTTTCTGTCTTTTACTGTATTTTGAATTATCCCGCCGTGGATTCTGATTGGTCAATCCCTTCCCATAGGTTTTAATGGTTCACTGTCGCTCCTATTCTGATTTGGGCCGGTTTATGGCGACCAATCAGAATAGCTTTCGGAATTTTTAAATTTCTGTATTTCCGGGAATTTTCCAATATCCTAATTCTTGAATTAGGATATTGGAAAGTGGTTTGTTTTATGTATTTTTTATTTTTAAGGTTTCAGCTCTTTTCCTGAGAAGTTAACGCCTTTATAAAGGCGATTTTTAAATTTATACTCCGCACCGACATTGGAATGATTTTCGCGTTCCAGCTGTCTCGCATCGAACTGTTTTTTCGGAGCGCGCGCCAGTCCCCCACTGCGCCCATGTCCCCGCACTGTGCCCCACACACACTGGCGAGGCGCAGGGGAAATTTTCCCCGCATGTATGATGCGATACCTCCGGTGGCGAATCATAGGCGCAACCCCGCACTGGCCTCGCCCGCATGCCCTAAAACAATGGCCAGGCGCGGCGGACCTTTCCCGCATGTATGAGCCTCCCCGGCCCCGAAACATAATCAGGTCGCCCCGATTGCCCCAAAACTGGCGGAAGGGCGGCTTTCCCCCGCAATCCCCTACCTCCGGCCCTTGGCAGGCCCTTCAGTGCTAAAAGCAGGGCGTGGTTTCCTTTGCCTCCCCCCCCCCCCTTTTCCCCGAAAACTAAAGTCCCCCACCCGGGCAAGGGTTTGTATGGCAAAGGTAGTATTCTCTTGGGGTCCGGAAATTGAGGGAGCTTAATCAGATGCAAGAACATTGTACTGTTTTACAGGGAATAACAAGTTGGTGGCTTTCTGCAATCTAGCACTACTATGTGGGTTCGCTGATAGATGGTGCAATTATTTATACCTTAAGTTATTTTTGCTTAGGCTAATGTTTGTTTGCTGTCACTAGGTGATGTGGAACCATCTAATTTTGCTGTGGGGGCATTGATTTTCTAGTTAAAACCCTGCTTGGTCTTTAACAATGCAATATGGTTCTATGTAGCAGCCTAACATTAAATGGAACCTGTCACATAGGTTGTGCCTCCCTTGTTGAGGGCAGCACAAGCTAGTGACAGACATGCTGTTTCCAGCGCTGTGTCCCTTATTCTGTAAGATTATGTAGTTTTAGAGTATTTAATGCTCAAATCTGGCAGTTTTCAGTCTGAAAAAGTCATTTTTTTCATGCCCCGCCCATCAAAGACTAGCCTCGCCCACCTCAACTGATAAACCTATTACTTTGAATAGGTAGAAACATGTTAACTGCCAGGTTGGCGGGGCTAGCCATTGGTGGGGCTAACACCTGCTCAAGAATAAGATTTGAGCATTAAATGCTCTAAAACTCCAGCATCTTACAGAATAAGGGACACAGTGCTGGAAACTGCAGGTCTGCCACTAGCTTGTGCTGTCCTCAGCCAGGGGGGCATAACCTATGTGATAGGTTCACTTTACGTGCCAAAGCAGGGATCTGATTCTGTTGTGCCAAATCTGGAAACCTTTTCCCATAGTTCTTTGTGGAGAAGACCTTCCTGATCACATGGGAAAAGATTCAGTCCTGTCCTTGGCTCTAACATATCTCATAGACAGGGCTGCACTACAGCCAAATGCTTAAGCCCTGTTAGGAACTTCTGGAATTTTTCTGCCAATTTGTTGTCGTCTTTACATTGAATCTTTTGTGAGGCTGTTGCTATACAACCACCTCAAACAACTTTCAGGGCAGATTAGCCAACCAGGTAAATCACCTTGGAATTTGTTAGAGAGGATCTGATAACATCTAGCTCTTCTATAAAGTTTGCTGGGTTAGGTAACTCAGTGTGGGTTATAGTGCTTGTTTTGAGAGAATGTTCTGTCTTGAGAATTGGTCTAGTAATCTGCTAAATTTGTATTCAGTTCTAGAGTTTTAGATTGCTTTGTGTCCAACCTGGCCTTGTTCAGTTTTGTTGTAGGAATGTCTGTAGGGTTCGTTTATGGAAAAGAATAGGGTAAGATGGATGAGTTTTGGTGTTGTGGTAAGATGTCAGGAGAAGTTTAAAAAGGGGTTGTCTAAATACATTGATTCATCTTCCCTTTCGGGTCCTGTTTATTTGGGGCTTTTTTTAAATTTCAGGGGCGTGTTTATGGTTTTCCACTAGGCTGCAGTGAAGCCGGTCAGTAGCTAAAAAACCCCAGTGTGGCCATCATCGAGTTTAAAAACGGGTTCTGTAGCTTTTGCGACCGGGGAGCTGATGCGGGGCCCATACAGAGGGGATTTCTAGGGATAAGTAGGACCCCGGGTAAGGGGCACAATTGAAAAATTTGACTTTTTTTTTGCAATACCCTTTAACATTAAAACCCGCGCCCTTGTAGTGAGCAACCCTTTAAGGGAAGATCCAGGGATGGTTAGTCTTCCCCCGGTTCACACGGCTTATTAAAGCCGAAATTGCAAGCCGGATTGCGTCGAAAATTCCCGGCTTGAAAAAGGGGGCGGGGGCGAAACCCCGCCGGCCCCCATGGTTTTACTTTTCCACGGCGGTTTGCCCCGGATATTTGCATTACTTTCTCCCCCGGGGTTTGGATTCGCCGAGGGGGAAAGGGGAGCGACGGAACCCCACGGTTCCCCTTATGAAAAACGGTGGATTCCCGTTTTTTTACTGCGAGGATTGGCCCCGTACTGCAGCCAAACCCGGGGCGCGCAGTCCCGGCGAAAATTCCGTCCCGAAGTAACCCTTTGTGAACGGCCCCTTAGGGTCAGTTATGATTTATTATTGTTTTGCTTCTGGATGGAGCTCACTCATAACGTCACCACCAACCATGTTCCCACCATCATCTGCCTTGCTGTCTGTCCACCTAAAGGTAAGTCCATTTAGTTTTTCAGTTGATAAAGAAATTGCATGCAGCGATGGGGGGACCTTTTTTAGCTCGGCTTGTGGTCCTGAGTCCACCCACTTTGTTAGAAGCCCTTAGATTAGCATATAAATTATGGAACCAATGTATCACACCTTTCCCTCATCAGATGTCTCCTATGCAGTGCCTTCTACTTTTTGCCTTTTTTTACTATACTAAAAAGACACTTTTGTCCACTGCCTCTAACATTACTTCTGTGATTGTAAATGGATGAAGACGTGCTCAGTCACAAAGTGTCCCATTTCTTCAGAAATAGCACTGCTCGCCCTTTTAAAGATAAAAAAGGGAAGGGCCGCAAACCTTTTTTAGAAAGCCCCGCAGGGGAAACTTTTCTGCAATGACCCCAAAAATTAGGGAAAACAAATTTGGCAAGGGCCCCCTTTTAGATCAATTCCCAAAAAAAAACCCCTTAAATGTCTGTCTTCTGATCTCCTGCCAACCTTAAGTCTTTCACCCGCTTTCCTCTTCAGTAATCCTCTGTCACCTCGACAGGCCCCCTTTTTTGCCCCTGTTTCTGCACACATGTTCCCCCCTCTCCTGGCTTAATAGCCTTGCACTCGTTCTGCTATGATTTGTTCTCCACCTCTGCAATTTATGTCCAAACCAGTTTTTTCCCCCGTAAACCACTCATCTTTAAAATAAGGGGTGTTGCATACACATATGTGTCAGTAATTTCATCTTTGATCTTCATTCCTGTAGCGTATGCTCACTTAGATTTGCTTTTCTCTGTACTCTATACACTGTTATTAGTCCACCCCCCGAAAAACAAAATTAATACATTTTTAACCGTTGTTTTCACCCCGTGATCTTTGTAAACCCCCGGAAATTTGGTTCCCAAAAGGAGGGCCGGGCCTAAAAAATAGTAAAAAAAAGTGTAGATGTGAATTACTGGGATATTGCTCCTAAATTTACAAATTTTTGGGCGGTTTTAGGGAACGTTGGGTGGGGTTTCTTACCCAAATTTTTATTTCCCGGGAAAAGACTTTGAACTTTGGGTGATAGAAAAGGAAATAATTTTAAAGGGGGGGGTTTTTCTCGCTAAAAATGATTGGGTTTTAATTAAAAGTTTTTTAAAAAAGAGCGCTTTTAAAAATATGTTTTATTCAAAGTCCCACTGATTTTTGGGTTTTCCCCGGTAGGGGGAGTGCCTCAGCTTCTCAAATCACTATGGGAGCCCACCTGTTGATTTTTATCCCCTGGCCCGGGCGTGCTGGTGACTTATCACTTCCCGAATACAGGTCAGAGCACAAAGTCCCCCCCGCACGTTGGGGGCCACTTGTGATGCCCTTTTGTAGGGGGGAAAGGGGGGGGAGGCTTTGTTCGGGGTGGATTTAAACCCCGTGTGTCCCCGTCCCTCCGGGTCTCTTTTCCCCAAATTAAAGGGGAGAAAAAGGGAGGCTGATCTTTTGGGGCAGTAGATGTGACGCGTGAAGTGTTTTACTATAATCCCTGATGTGTTGTTTGGGGCCCCTTGGGCTATACTTTTAGAAAAAGATAAAGGGGGGGTGGGGAACGGTTTTATATCCCTCCCTGCTCTGCGTATTAGTGACACATGGTTGGGTTTTAGTAACACACTTCCCCAGTGCCCGTGTCTGTTTTGGGCAGGGTTTGTTTGTTGGGTTTCTTAGATTCGTGGAGATTTGTATTTCTAAGCAGGGGGGATAGGCCTTTTCATCCCCCCCGCTCTGCTATTAGCATAACAGCTTCCAGACATTCCAACCATAGTCAGCCCCCCCCCTGTTCCGACTCTGTGGAGAGGATCGAAGAGCCAGCCACCCCAGCACAGTGAGTGATCCAGCAGTGAGCAGCCTGCAGAGATCTAGGCAGGCACCCCACAGGGTTAAACCCCGGCAGCAAAACCCCCCCGCCCTCCCCCCGCTGTATAGAAGTTTCTGCAGTTGGAGGAGAGTGCTGGGGTGGGTGAGGGAGGGGGGGAAGGGGGAGGAGAAGAGGCAGACAAGAAGCACACTCCTGAATTCAAAAATCCTTTGCTGCCAGACACATTGAAGTAAGCTGAAAGCCTGTAGTGAGACAACTCCTTTAAATTCAATACTTTGTAGCTCAAAAGGGGAAATGTTCCTCATTAGGGAACGGCACCATGAAGGTGTGTGGAGACTTAAAAGCTATGAATGCTACACTAAAATTTGTGTGTTCAATTAAAGGGGTTGTCTCACTACATCGATTCATTTGACCTCAGTCCTATTTTCTCAGTTTCATTTTTGAATTCAAGGGTGTGTTTACTGACTTTACTGGTTTCTACTGTCCTGCAGTGACGAGCTGCTGATGACACCAGGTCTGTCGCTATAGCAACCAGCGCTGGCAGCCTATCGGAATAGATCAAACAGGTCTGTAGCTATAGCGACCTGAGGAGCCGATGCAGCCCATACAAGAGGGGATATCTAGGAGTAGGTAGGATACTGTTAATGGACACATATTGCAAAGTGACTTGCTTTTGCAAGATCTTTAACATAAAAAGCAGCAATCCTTGTAGTGAGACAACCCCTTTAAGCTCAATGGAAAAGAGACAGGAATCCAGCGCCATCTATTTTATGTTGCATTCCTCCAATTCACATCCAATCAGTTGCATCAGATTTCAAGCTCTTTAGTCTTAAGCCATACAGTGGCATCAGGATGCAATATTTTCAACATACAATTATCTTTCCAGGAACATTGTATGTTGAGTGTGGTTTCAACATACGATGCCACACACACTGCCAATGTGTGGCACATATGATCGACTGGACATTGTACTTGTAAAACCCTTGTATTAGTGAGGTGCGTGCAGTGATTGGCAGTCTAGTAGCGCCTCTCTATAGTACAGTGCGGTACTACATGTCCTGTACTGCTCTTACATGTATTAGTGAGGTGCATGCAGTGATTGGCAGTCTAGTAGTGCCTCTCTACAGTACAGTGAAGTACTACATGTCCAGTACTGCTGTTACATATGTTATTGAGGTGCATGCAGTGATTAGCAGTGTAGTAGTGCCTCTTTACAGTACAGTGCGGTACTACATGTCCTGTACTGCTCTTACATGTATTAGTGCAGTGCATGCAGTGATAAGCCTTCTAGTAGTCCCTCTCTACAGTACAGTGCGGTACTACATCTCCTGTACTGCTCTAAGATGTATTAGCAAGGTGCATGAAGTGATTGCAGGTCTTTAGCGCCTCTCTGCTGTTCAGTGCGGTACTATATGTCCTGTACTGCTCTTACTTGTATTAGTGGGGTGCATGCAGTGATTGGCGATCTGTAGCGTTTCTCTACAGTACAGTGCGGTACTACATGTTTTATACTGCTGTTACATGTGCCAGGATGAGCGGCACCTTTCGGCACCAGGTGAGGGCCCTATTTTCTTCTCTTCTGGTACGTTGTGTACAAAGTCCATGAACCAAAGAAGCTCCTGCCCTCATCATAGAAAGTGATTTCCAGCTTCCAGCAGCTCTCTGATGTTACATGGAGGGACGCGCTGTATCTGAATTAGTATCTGTGTCACTTTCTTTGATCTTCATTTTGCATTATGTTTGGCGAATTTTTGGGGGCTTCAGGACAAATCACCAGTTCCTGTTACGGTTTCAACATACAATGATCGTCCCAGAACCCATTAATATTGTATGTTTAGGGAGCGCTGTATTAATAATTTTTAAAGCACCAAAATTTCTTTTTTATTTAGCGGTTTTTGCATGTAGTGCTGACTATAGCAAAAAAAGGGCAAACAATAGTGGAAAAACCTAAAGAAGCATTTTATGCTTCTACATACATGAAAAAACTTTGAGACTTCGGTTTACATTTTTGATCAAAAAATGTTTAACTGCCCACGACTTTCAAAAGTGACTCAAAATCGGGCAGTCCTATCCTTCTTTTCCTCTCAATCGAGCCAAACAAAGGGGCCCCCACTGGGTCAACCCACCCCCATTATTTAGGAAAAAAAAAAAAAAACACCAACCCGCAAACTGCCCTTTTTTACACTGTGAGAGTGGGGGGGGACAGAAACACAAAATGGGGCACCCTTTCCCTTTCCCTTAGGTTAAAAACAAAGAAAACCCAAATAAACTATGTTTTTGCACAAAAAACATTTCTGAAAAAAGTATGCAAACCTGGGGGCCCCACCCGGGTTTTTCATATTTTTTTTTCAGAAAGTTTTTTTTGTGCAGAAACAACTTTAACTCGGTGAAATTTTAAATTTTTTTTTTAAAAAATTCGAGAAATTTTTTTTAAAACAGAATATGTAAAATTGAGCAAAAAACTCAAAAACAAAAAAAATTTTTCAAGTTTCAAAATTTTTAACAAACAAGAACTGCTTTGGCAAAAGGAAAGGAGAAAGGATTTTCAATACTGAGACACCCTAATATCATAACAGATTTCACTTTCCCGGATAATTCCCCAAGAGAAATGCAATAAATAAATGTATACTAAAAACTAGTAGCATTAATTTGAAAAACGGGAAACTGTGAGCACCCAAAAACCCCAAAAAGGAAAAAAAAATTAAAAAAAAAAAAAATAAAAAATAAATAAAAAAAATAATAAATAAATAAAGAAAAGAAAAAAACCCACACCGACAAAACAGAAAAAGAAAAAACCCCCATAAACCCAAAGGCAATTCACAAGCCCAGAAAAGAAAAGGGACACAATTTAAAAGAAAAAAAAACGGGGGAGGGAGGGGGGGGGGAAGGGGGGAAAAAAGGAAAAGAGGTAAAACAGGGAACCCCAAAATTAGGGAGAGGTACCCTCCAACTCCCTAGGGTTGGACTAAAAGGTGATTGAAAGATAAAGTGGGGATTTTTTTAAAAAAGGGCCAGCAAAGCCCAGGCCCTAGAAAAATTTATATGTTTGGGCTCTGGATTTTTGGGCAAACCCCTTTCTTTCCATTCCCCCTAAACCGCACAAATCTTTTGAAAACCCAATCCTCCAAATTTGGGGGACAGGAGACTTCCTTTTCCCGCGGAATTTTTATTTAATGGCAGCCTGTAATAAAATGCTTCAAAAGGGATTTTTTAAATCTACTAATTGAAAGGGGAACATAAAAAGTAACAAGGCCTCGGTGGTCAGAACCAGAATGCCCGTTCCCTGCCTCAATCACCTCTACACAGAAGTCCAAAAAGGGCCCTAAATAGGGGACTTTCCCCCCCAAAAACGGGGGGAAGGGTTTCCCCTCCCCCTTTTCCAAAACCTCCAGCAAACGCAGGGGTTTTTCTGGAAAAAATTTTGTGCAAGACTGGGGGAAAAATCTGTCCCAAAGGTGAAAAAAATCTTAAAAAACGGGTTCCTATGTTTTGGGCAAAACACCCGCTCGGGGGTTGAGCTGGAAAAGCGCTCCCATGACCCCGGTAGAAAAAGAGGGGCCCCAAATTAAATTTCCCCACCGCTGAAAAAAGGGGGGGAAAAGACCTACAGGGGCCCCCCCCAGGGCAACAACTTGTACAAAAATTTAACAGAGAGTGTCTCGAACTTGCCCGCGGGACCCCAACCGCACCCCTAAAAAGGCTGTAAGGGGCCGGGGTCGGGTTTAAAGGGAGTAGATTTTAAATTCTAGAAAAAAGTGGGGACAGTTGCAAATTTTGGGAAAGAGGCTTTTACCCGAAAACCCGCCATCCCCCCAAAAAATGTCCCGCAGTGATCTAAATTTCCCTCCTAAAGGGACCCCTGAAAAGGCGTAACGGGGGCCTGCTTTGAGCCCCCCCAGGAAAATTTTTGGCGAAAGGCCGGGGGGGAAACCCGGGTTACCCTTGAGTGGGGAAACAAAAGGGGCCCACAAACGTTTTAAAAAGTTTATAGGGGTTTCCCCTTATTTTAGTGCGGGCCAGACTTTCGTGGGGTCTTAACAGAAGGGGGAAAGGGAGGCACCTTTTTGGGAGAGCGGGAGTCCGGGTTCCGGGGGGAGAACCGCCCCCGGCAGGGGGAGCTAATTCCTCACCAAATTGTTCCCCAAAATTTTTTTTCTCTATCTGAGTTTCAGTGCCAAAAGGCGGTGCGAAAAGGCGGGGCCCAAAATTTAATAAAACCCTAAAACCCGGGAAATTTCCTGTCCCTCCTGCTTTTTTTGGGTCAAATTTGGGTCTCGTAGGAAAATAGGGCGACCCCCTGGTGGACCAACAAAAATTAGGTGAAACATCGGCGAACCCTTTTCCCAAAAATGAAAATGGGGATATGAATGGGAAGGGTTTTGGGAAAAGGAAAAAAATTTGGGAAAGGGTTTGGTCTTTTTTGAGAAAATTTAAATTTTTCCCAAACCACGAAAAGTCCTCAGCCCCAAAATTATCAAAGTTTTTTGGGTATTTGTTTAAAGCAGGGGGGGGAAAATTTGTTTGGGGAAAAAGCTTTGAAAGACCCTCAGGGGATGGAAACCCCCAAAAAAGGGGATGCCCATTTTTGGGCCCACTAAAAAGGAAAAATTGGATTGCAACGTGGCTAGATCTTTTTGGGGCAATGCCGACGCTAAAAAGCTTAAATTTTTTAAAAATTAATCAAAAAATTTTGCCCACGTTCCAAAACCTCTGTGATGGCCAAAAGGGGCCCGGGGAGAGAAATTTGCGGGTTTGTAACAAAAATTTAGAAAAACATCCGAAAAGGGCAGAACTTTTTATTCGCGTGACCCCACCTCAATCCCTTTAAAAACAGGTTTAAGCCCTTTTGGGCCCCCCCCCGCCATCAGACTCTCCATTATAAACAGAGTAAAGGGGAAAAAAGGGAAACCCCCGGGCCCTTTGTCCCTTCAAAATGGGAAAGGGGGGAGGTTAAGGCACCTTTGACCTTGATACGGGAAAGGGGGCGTGCAATAAAAGGCCCCAATCCGGAAGGGGAATTTCGGGCCCCCCAATACAGGGTCAAAGCTGATGCAGAAAAGGGCCCTTTGAAATACGGTCAAATTTCCCTTTCTGCTCAAGGGGACAAACCAAAAGGGGAAAAATCAAAACGAGAACGGGCATAGTGAAATTTTGCCCAAGCTTTTTTGGCGTATTTCACGCGCCTCTTCCCCGGGTAAAAAAACCCCAAACCTGTTTCTGGATGGAAAAATTGGAGGCCAAAAGGGGGTTTAAATTTTCCTTTCGCGATCCTTGGGTTAGATTTTGAGATTTTCATTGGTAGAGAAATGGGGGGGGTGCTACCGCATGACTGGGGACCCTTTCCCCGGGTTTTAAGAATGACACTAGGGTGGGGCCAACTTTCCCTGGGGGTAAAAGGGGAAACTACTGAGATTAAATTTAAAAGGGACGTCTAGGAGCATGGGGAAAGAGAAAATCCGAGAGGTTCTATAAAATTTGGGGGCTTTTGTACCCATCAGGCCCTGGGCCCCTTTTCCCCCTCCAGGAAGGCTTTGATTACTGAGGGGCAGCTCCCAATTAACGAAAAAGGTTCGAAAAAGGGCATCGGGAACCCGTTTCGGGTTTTTTGGGCATTAAAAGAAGGGTGGGGAAAAAAACCCCCCTGGCGGGTTTAGGCTGGGAGGGGGGGGGAGGTTATAAAAATTTGGAGTAAAAGGAATGGAAAGTGTGGGCGATTTCATCCGTACAATCCCACCACGGAGTTTGAGGTATTTTTAAAATGGGGAAAGATATGGGGTTGCGCCATTTGGGAGCGAAACAGACCATTGCCAGCAGCGCCCTTTTATTCCCCGTGCTCTTTAAAATCTGCTACGGCACTGGGGAGGGAATCGGCCCCAGGACGCTTCAGGAGGCGACGGACTTTCCTGCCGGGCCCCCTGAAAGCCCCCGGGGATTAAAAGGGGGTAAAAGGGCATTTTTTTGGGGTTTGGAAATTTCTAAGGGGGGAAAACCCTTGGCCAACGCTTTTTTTAAAGGGGGTACCCCGGCCCGGGTCCCCGTTTAAATTCGGGGCACCATGCTTAATCAAGACCCCCCTTTGACCAGGGTTTTTTTTTTCCGGGGCCCTCCACTGGGTTGGCAAAAAAGTAGGGTCCCCCCTCATGGTTTTAGTTAGAAAGAAAGGGGAAGGGTTTTTTTGACGCCCTGCGTCCCGGGGGCATCCAGAAAAAGGGGAAATTAAATTCAACTTCCATTTCCCCAAAACCCTCTGTTGCGGGGGCCGCAAAGAGAAAAAAAACGGGGAGCGTGATGGGACCTAGAAATATTTCCGATTGACCGGACGGGCGCAGGGGCAAAAGCTGAAAGTTGAACCATAATATAGTCCAACCGAAATTTAAGAGCCCCTGGGGCGGGGGAATAAAAAGGTATAATCCCCTTTTGAGGTAGCAGAAAACCCCAGGAATCAAAACAACTGAAATAGCAAAAAGCCCTTTTTTTAACCCCCTTTTTTTGGGGGCCCAATAGGACGGGTTTTATTTCCCAAAAAATTTTTTCTAAGGTTTTTGGGTCTAAGTTACGTTAAAATCACCACACAGTATGACAGTCCCTTTGCACTAGAGGGAGAACGGTAAACAAAAACCCGCGTTTTCAAAAAATCCGCCTGGCCCACATTGGGGTTTCATACGCATTAAGGACAGTAAAAACCTGTCCACTAAAAGAAAAGGAAAACCCCCACAAGGTAAAAGCGCCTCAGGGGGCGGCCCTAAAAAACTAATGACCTGATGGGCCCGAAACGTGAATTTGGGTTTTTGGCCCCCTCCCCGGAACCCGGACTCAGAAAAGTTGGCAAAAAGCCAAAATTAAAAAATGCCAAATTTTTAATATTTGGGGCAAAAGCCTACCTTAAAATGGGTTTCCCGCAGACATAAAAGATTTGAGCTTTTGAGCGGGGGGGGAAATGGTGGAGGACCCCGCGCCCCGCTTTTCAGGGGTTTTTAAGCCCTTAGATTTAAAAGAAGCGGGTGCGTAGATTTCCCTATTCAGGAAAATCCGGGGGGGCGCGCCCACCCGCACCACACCCCGGCTCCGCCTTTTTTCAAATGCGATTAAGAAAAAAAAAAAGGGGCAGGGGGAGAAAGACACAAAAAACGAAAGGAGGGGGAAGAGGGAAAAAAAAACAAAAAAAAAAAAAAAAAAAAGGGGGGGGGGGGAAGGGGGCAAAGACCCCTCAAAAACCCGTCAAACCCCCCACCACAGACCACACTAAACACGGAAAGCAACCAAAAGCAAGGAAAAAAGGGCCCTGCACACTAACCCGAAAAAAAAAACCCCGAATACTAAGAACAAAAACCTGTTGAGGGAGCCAAACCCCGAACAGGGTTTCCACCTACTGGGGGGAAAAAGGAAATAAACGGCTACTTTGAGGAGGGCTCCTCGGGTTTCCATTTAGAAAAAATGGGAAAAAATTTTTAACCCCGGGCCCCCCAGAAAAAAAAAGGAAGGATAAGAAAAAAGGAAGGGAAAGGGGGAAAACCCCCAAAAAAATTTCTACGAAGGGTATGCATAAAAAATGGTGTTGGGGGGGAAGTAATCCCCAGGAAATGGGGCTCAGGGACTTTTGTAATCGGGCTGCCCACAAAAAAGGGTTTTGAGCAAAGGGAAACCCGCAGGGGCCAACGGAGACAAACCCAAACAAAATATTCCCAAGGCACCCCAAATCGACCCAAAATTTGGGCCCACAAGGAACAAAACAAGGGGGCTTATCGCCCAAAATTCAAGGCGATTTTAGCGAAAAGGGGCGTCGCTTTTCCCGGGCCCCAGCTTTCCCTTAGGCCCTTGTAGCCCTCTCCCCGGGTCCAAGATGAGGGGAAAAAGCCAGAGTTCCCGGGGCCACGGATACCACTGAAAGACGTTTTTTTCCCCTGAGCAGGTCCAAATGAAGAGATGAAAAAGGGGCGGCCAATCCGGGAAGGGTTAAATCCTTTTTTTTGAAGATACCCGCAGGAAAGATGGGAAAATCTTCCGGGTGATCTGTTTGGGGAGACCTGCTTGTCTGCACAGATATCAGGGCAAATGGGTACCCCCAGTGGAATGGGTTTTTTTTTTCCTTCTGAGAATGTCCCGGAGAGGATTCAAGAACCCCTCTCTGGGGCTAGGGGGGAGCCGAAAACAGAACCCCGCAGGAAATTTTGAGGTGGAACCTTTGGGAAGTCAGTGACTTGCGCCTCCTGGCCTCATAAAAGAATATCTTTCCTTTATTTCCAAAAATGGACCCCCACAAAAATTTAAAATTTACCGTGGGGAGGGTCCTCAGGATTAGGCGCTTTTAAGAGTCTGTGCAACCCCACCCGGGTTTAAAAATGTGGGTGCAGGGGGGAAAGACCCAAAAGGTCTTGAAGATGGCCCGGGGACCACCGGGAACAATCCGCATTGGGGAAAAGAATTTTAAAGGGAAAGGGCCCCCAATACGTTAAAATTTTTACGCCTGCTCCGGGTTTTCAATGTCGGGGCCCGGTGTTGCTG
Source organism: Phyllomedusa bahiana (assembly GCA_025379985.1). Lineage (NCBI taxonomy): Eukaryota > Metazoa > Chordata > Amphibia > Anura > Hylidae > Phyllomedusa > Phyllomedusa bahiana. The sequence goes on along the minus strand of JAODAL010033059.1, from coordinate 24,518 downwards.
CAGGCTTTGGGTTTGAGCAGTATCTGGTTTACTTCAGCGGACACAGAACCCGGGGGGTACGGTTTTTGCGGGGCTGCGCTTTGGAATTTTTTTTTTTCCCTACCCCCAAACCCAAGAATGAAGGGAAGGATAAAACTTTCCCTACGGAAAAATTTCGCCCGACTTCGTCGGAATTTTGTCAAGAGTCGAGCGGGCATAAAAGGAAATATCCCCCCCAGCGATGGGAGTGGCTGCAGTAGTTTGTTTCAAAGCTGCCAGAGTTTACTGGTTTTTTATCTCCACAGGATCCCGACATCAGAGATGGGGGAAAAACACCCCGGGTGGCAGGGGGATGGGGTGACTCACTGAAAATTTTGGGGGGTGTTCCCCTTTAGACGTCAGGCAATTGAGGGTTTGGGGGGGCCCTACGGTGTTTTTTTGGCCTCCCCCCCAAGGCGTAGGTGAGGTTCCCCGGGGCTTGTAAAAAACCTTTGGGACACAGGGTGTCACGGGTGGGAGGCCCCTTTTTTAAGCAGGGGATAGCTCCCCCAAAGGGGGAACCAGGGGGACCCGGAGGGGGAAAACCCTCCCTAGGCGGGGGTTTTGGGCCTCCCGGGGCGGCCCGGGAAGAGGAAGGGGGGCCCCGCGGGCCTTTACAGGGGCCCGTGACATAGTTTCCCGGGGGGCTGGGGCTCGGGCGTTTTGGGGGGAAAGGGGGCCCAAAAAAGGGCTTGTATTTTGGGGGGTGAATCACACTGTCCCATGTAATGGGAGGGCCCCCCCGAGGGGGGGACCCCCCCTTGGGGGTCTGTGCACTTTTAATCCACGGTGGTGGTGGTAAGGGGTAGACACTTGGGTCCCAGGAAACCTGGCCCCTTTATAAAGGCTGGGGCACGGGGGGGACACGGGGCCCGCTGAATTTGAGAGAGCGCAGGTGGGGGGAATCCCCCGTAGGGAGCCCGGGGCCTTTACTGCCCCTACTGGGCCGGGGGGCTTTCAGGCTGTGGGCCACTGTTGGCCCCGGCCCGGCCCGGGAAACCGGGGGCCCCTTTTCCCCGAGGGCGCCCACGACGGGGGTTTTGGGAGCTGGCGGGCATAGGGTCCCCCCCCGCCGTCGGTAAGTCCCAGTCCTTCGCGGTTTCCCCCGAGGGGAGTGGGGACGTTAGGAAGAACGCGCGCTGCTTGAGGGGAAGAGCCCTCCGGGGGTCCATGTGTTTGGGAAACCGCGCGCGGCGGGCCCTCTTGGGGGATCACAGGCCCCCCGCGGGCCCGGGAGCGATTTGGGGGCCTTAAGCGGGGCAAAGAACCCCTTAAAAGTCCCCCTCGAAAAGGGGCCCGGGGGTCGTAAGGGGGGCCCCAGCCTTTCTGTTTTTTATTTTTTTTGCCCTTTCCCTTTTTGATGAATTTTGCCGGGATTGGGGGTAAAACACGAGGAGCTCAGAAACCCGCGGTCCTCACCCCGGCCCTCTCCTAGCCACGCCCCCCGGGTACATTATTTTAACCTATATGGGAAAGGGAAAGGGGGCTTCCATTTTGTGTTTCTGTCCCCGGGGCCCCCTTACAGGCTGTCATAAGAAGGGGCAGCTTGCAGGGTTGGGGGGTTTTTTTTTTTTTTTTATCGAATTTTTTTGGGGTCGGGGTTTGGGCCCAGGGGGAGGCCTGATTGGCTCGATTGAGAGGGAAAGATAGGGTTTGGGGTGTCCCCCATTTTTTAGATTTAAGTTGAAAGTCCTGGGGCAGCTTTTAAAAATCTTTTGTCCAAAATTTTGTGAACCGAGGGGCTCAAAATTTTTTTTTTATGTAAAAATAGCTATGGGGCCCCTTTCATGTGATTTGGGAGATTGGCATACACACCCAGTGTTAAAAATGGATCTGTAATCATTGCCATTTGGGTTTTCTTTTCTTGCAAGGAATATTTCCCTTTTATAGTCAGGGGTTTTCCCAGTCAAAAAATCTTGGGGGGTTTGGGGATATTGTCCTGTTGGGGCCTTTTATTTAACCCTGTCCCGGTAAATTTTTCTCTCATCCTGGTCTATTTTTCTTCTCATTGAAGCCCTTTTTGCTAAATTGTTTTCTCTGTTCCATTCTCTCTCGGTTGCATTATTTGTTTTTCGCTCTCTATCTCTGTAATGTCTTCTGTGACACATACACTCTATTTTGCTATACCCATATCAGACTCATAGAGCATTCACACACACCAAATTACATTCTTTTATAGACCACATCTTTCAGCACTTGAGAATGGTAGAATCTGCATTGATAAAGAAAATTCCACTAGTTTTGCATTTTCTCACACCTACGTAATGTACACGTCTTCCACATAAGAATGCACCGGTATTATAAATCGCACATGGAAGGTTAAAGGGGTTGTCTCACTACAGGGATTGCTGCTTTTTATGTTAAAGATCTTGCAAAAACAAGTCACTTTGCAATATGTGTCCATTAACAGTGGCCTACCTACTACTAGATTTCCCCTCTTGTATGGGCTGCATCAGCCCCTCAGGTCGCTATAGCTACAGACCTGTTTGATCTCTTATGATAGGCTGCCAGCACTGGTTGCTGTAGCTACAGACCTGGCTTCTACTGCAGCCTAGTGTAAACCAGTAAACACGCCCCTGAATTCAAAGTGAAACCAAGAATAAGAGGTAAGACGAATCAATGTAGTGAGACGACCCCTTTAAGATCCTTTTACAAATTTTGCATTGGGGCCATGAGCTTTTGGTTACATTTTTGACCATATGCATAAAGATTACTTTAGATTAGATTCTCCTGCAGTATTTTGGGTACATTACAGACCAAAAGCTTTTTATCCACACAAATCTTAAAGGGATTTGCTCACATTGCAGTTTCACAGTCACAATCCGCTTTTCACTCACTCTGGGCTCATCGGGCTGTGGGTGGTTCTATAGCAGTGAATAGCATATTTAGCTTCTCTGTAACTAGCTAAGACATTACGAAGAGCAGTGCAGGAGAATTACTCTTTAGAAAACAAAAGCTACATGTGCTATGAGAAGTAAAAGCAATTGCTTATGTGTAAACAGAATCTCATCTTGTTAGAGATCAGTCTGCTCAGACTGAGCTCTCTGACCATGGTGATGTCGCGTTCTACTCTAATCAGCAGAGATATAGATGAGTAACCATAGAAACCTGCATTCACTCAGAGAAGATAAAATCTCTCATCTTCTGACTATGGTAAAATCAAAAGACTAATGTCTTTGGAATAAGTCTTCAATTACCTGTCCCTATATGTTGAAAGCTAATCTTTGTACTTCGAAAACCCCATTAAGCCCTACAAAGCCTTTATATTCAAATGCTCTACCAAATATTGTCAACTGTTCTGTTCCCAAACCTTCTTCTGTTTTACCATTTTTATTTTCTGTACTTTTGTGTATTGCCGTCTTTTAAGTATTTTTTTGTGCTGTATACTCCAGTCGGCTATAACATTAAATCTGACACGAAACACAGGTCTTGTCCTCTTTTCAACTTGAACAGCGGAGAGCCTGCATTGCAAAACAACTATAAGACCTCGCTGACATGGTGACCAAAAACCCAGTTGGCAACCATGATTTTTAAGAATTAATAAGCCACAGTTTTATTTGTGGAAGAATGCTTGCCAACTGGATTTTTAGTCACTATATTAAATCTAACCAGAGATTTGAATAAAAGGGACTCTTTCATTACAGTAGCACCTGTAGTGGGTAGGCTATATAAGTCAGCAAAAATGGACACGTTGGCCAAATTAAGGCTCAAAGCATCTCTGAAATGGCACTTGTTCACCTGTGCTTCCAGTATGAAGTGGGTAGAACCTGTTCCAAGAAGGACACCTGGTAAACTGGTGTAAGGGTGCTTTCACAAGCAGGTGCATTTTTTATGTATTTTTGATGCATCAAAAATGCACAAAGAAAACACACTGTGTGAAAGCACCCTAAGGGGTTGTTCACACTGCGTTTTTGGGTCCAATTTTGGATCAGTGTTGGATCTGAAAATCGCATCCAAAAGCGCAGCGTCGATCGGATCCAACACGTATCCAACATGCAGCTGCATATTTGGCTGCGTGTTGGATGCAGTAGGATCGCACCCTATAGTTTATAATAGGGCTCCTGCTGCGTCTTTTGGACCAAGAATTGATATGCCAATTCTTGGAATGGATCCGAAAGATGGATCCGAAAGACGCAATGAGACACGCACTTGTGTGAACGCTGATGCATGTTTCAAGTTAAAAGCACTGCTAATTATTAGATACGTGTTTGGGTCTGTATAGGGTCCAACAGACGGATCCAAACACATATCTAAAAGTGTATGTTCACACGGACTCAACACGCTGTGTGAACATACCCTAAGGCTATGTTCACACGGCTTAAAATTGGACACATTTCAGTCCGTAATTACATGCCGGAGTGCGCAAATTACGGCTGCAATATGTCCCAGTCATTACGGTAATCCACAGTTCTCATAGAGAACTATGGATTACATCTCCTCTCCCTGCTCGGCGAATACACCGCGGGGGGAGGTAAGTGACATGTGAATTACCAGCGGCCTATACATGCCGCTGGTAATGCGAGTCTATGGGCCGGCGAGGTGCCGGCCCCCGCGCTCCGCCCCCACGGCGTAATTGCGGGGCGTAATTACGGCCTGCATTTAAGCAGTGTGAACCTAGACTAAGGGTGCTTTCACACGGAGCGTTTTTGGTGCGTTTTTAACGCATTTTTTAATGTTTTTTTGTGCAGAAATATACAGCATTATTTGCTGTGCCTCTAGGCACAAAAAAAACGCACCAAAAAAGCACCTTAAAGCCTCGTTCACACGGCTTATTTGTGCGCGTATTGGAGCCGTACTGAGCGCCATGTTTGCGCTGCAGTACGGCTCCAATCCGTCACAGTAATTACAGTAATCCACAGTTCTCATAGAGAACTATGGATTCCGTCTCTCCTCCCCGCTCAGCGAATCTGCCGGGCGGGGAGAAAGTGACGTGAATTATTTACGGCGCGTACGCGCCGTAAATAATGACAGTCTATGGGATCGGCGGGCTGCCGGCCCCCCGCTGCACGGCTGCCAACGTAATTGCGGGGCGAAATCCGTCCCCGCAATTATTTTGGCAATAAGCCGTGTGAACATTGCCTAAGGAGTGTGGATGCCCAAGGCTCATTAATACACACAGGTGAAATTTCAGCCTTCCAGGTCCAAAACAACAAAAAAGCAACTGTAGTAGAAATTGCTGGAGAGGTTACTACTGGCTATCACAGAGAGGTGCCAGAATGCGCACACTATTAAAGCTACTTTGTATGGGGCTTGGTACCCGCGGAATGGTCATAGTGCCTTTACTGACTGTACTGTAGCCACATTTGCAAAAATTCTTTCTTCTGGGTTTAGGAACTTGACAAAGCATTGAAGGTGTGGACTTGACCTCCTAACTGCCACCATCTCAATTTGGTTGATGATCTGTGCGATGTGCTGGTTAAACCGTACCTCACAACATACAGGACTTAAAGGACCACTATGTTTTGTTTCTTCTGTTTTTTACAAATTGCCTTTAGGTACACACGAGTGCCAGTAATTTTGTTTACCTGCAGCTGAATACAGGATTTCTCACTGCTGCCACCGGTTATGTGATCTGCACTCTGAGATGCTGAGACACACAGCATGGTTGTATGACACAGAAGTGAATCTCTCCATGCATTTCTATGGGAAGTTCAAAGTCAGTCTTATAGGAATACCTGAAGAGATAGACTTCCTGTCAGCATCAAAAGCACAGTATCTTTTAGCTAATCAGAGAGCAGGTCATGTGACCTTACAGAGACTGTTGCATCGGCCTGAAATCCTGTATTCAGCTGCAGGTAAGCAAAATTACTGGCACTACTAAGCCATTTCTAATGAGATGAGGGGAAAAAAAACTAAAGTGGTCCTTTAAAGGATCTGTTGTTAGCATCTTAGTGCCAGGACCCACAGGTCTTATGGAATCCATGCTTTGATAGGTGGGAGCATTTTTGACAGCATGATAAAGACCTACACAATATTAGGCTGCTTATTTTAATAAACACTACGGTTTTTTTGGTCCATATTCACAGCTCAATGGCTGGACTAGACTGAACCCAGTAGCAGGCATCTCTGGCCTATATGCTACCTGGGAAAAATTAACAGGTGCAGCTAATTGCTGAGAAGCAGCTTACACAGCCCAATGCTAGAGGAACAATTACATGATAAAAAAACTGCACATGAACTTCATACCTGTTCACACCGGCATGCAGAAAAGGCACAGTATAATGCATGGTGAGATTGGGGAAACCATGTATAACTTGTGTTAATAGTGTTTCGGACTTGATAAAAAAAATATAATCATTTCCAGACAACCCCTTTAAGCATATTTGTGTCTGCTGTGGTACCATGACCATTTTTGACAGGTACTCTTACAGAGGAGATGTAATGAGATGCGCCCTACATCATAACTGCCACTTTCTGTCCCAGGCCTGCCAATAATGTAGATAATACAAGGAATTGTTGGACATCCATAGGCTGTGAAATATGTCACTGTCAAGCTGCAGCTTTACCCGCTCCCTACAACAAACATTATTGGATTTAAATCTCAGTTATAAGACGTGCCAGAAGTCAGCAGAAGCCGGGCCGGCTCTCAAGCTATGGGAACACTTCTGGAAGGAAGTTATATTCTGTAAAGAAATTAGGTTAATTAACTTTAAAAATCAATACTGATAAATTGTTCTCTGCAGACTTATTTTCTCAAATTTCTTCATAAACAGTAGAGAATTTCTACAGCATGGATGAAAAAGAATGGGAAGAGGGCACAGAAGGGTGTGTGGAATAAATGACATTCTGAATTTTATTGCAAGGCTGACCTATTATCTGAATAAAAGTAGTGTATGGAGCACTTTGTAGCAAATGACTCTAATCTCTCCTGATGGTGTACTTGCCAAATTGCAGTAAAGATTATCTTCTGGAACGGTTGTTCTCATCATCAATACATGTTTTTTCTTGTTATGTGCATAGTCATGTAATATGTGGTACAGTATAGAATTTACACTTTGCACAGTGGTTTAGAAAACCCATTTTCATGTATCCTATTAGACAATTCTTAGTTAAAGGGATTGTCTCACTACAAAAATTAGCTTTCAACATGTAGGGAACACTAAATGAAGACGTTTTCCAAACATATTGCTTTGTTAATTTTTTTTTTTTTTTTTTTTATTAAGGAGCTACAAATGAATTTATCACCTTCTGAGAGCTTTCAGGTTTCTCTAGTTACCGACCTGTTTGCTTTTTCTCCCCTGCTATATGTCTTATCTGATAGCAGGGAGTGATGTCATCACACAGGTCCCAGCACAGAACTGCTGGCAGCCTGAGAGCTTGTGTGTTATCTGATCTTTCAGACAAGACACTAATTACTACTGTTTACTTTAGCTCTGAAGCTTCTCTGGACCTGGTAGCAGGAGATGGTTTATCTTATTTAGAATAATTAGCAGAAGTCTGATTACATGAAGCTCATATGCTAATTACGAGGCAGCTTGACCAGGAAGTGACAGGATGCTGCTTTGCTCTATGCTCTATGCTGCTTTGCTCTATGAAACGGTAAGATGAGACAACCCCTTTAAAGGAGTGTACGCACCATAGACCTTTGTTGGCATATCAATAGGCTAGGCCATCAAAATCTGATAGGTGTGGGTCCTACCTCTGGAAATGGGCCTCTGAAAGTGTGGGCTCAAAATGGAGGGTTGCGCCATTCTGTTCTGTGGAAGTTTCCAGTACAGGTGAATGGTGTGCTCAGCTGTATTCCAAGCTCCCATAGAACAGAATGGAGAGTCATGTGCAAGTGCTACTGACTTTCAGGGGCCCATTCCTGAGATAAGTGCAGGTCCCAGAGGTGGGACCACACCTATCAGACTTGGATGGTATATCCTGTTGATATGCCATAATCAGGGGCGTAGCTATAGGGGGGTGCAGAGGTAGCAGTCGCTACCGGCCCTGAAGTCTGAGGGGGCCCTAAGGGCCCTCTACAACATAGGAAAACACCAGTATTATAAGTAGTATATTGTTAGGTGGGGGCCCCACTATAGATTTTGCACTGGGGCCCAGAAGCTGTATGATACACGTCTGGCCATCATAGTCTATGGTGGGAACATCCATTTAAAGAACATCTCACTCTGGAGGACCGGACCAAGTATTACACAGACAACTGAATGAATTGAACAGGCAGAGTGTAATGTTTAATTTCTCCTGTGGGGGCACTGTAGGCTCCTCCATAGATTATAGTGACATGCTGGGGTCTCTGCAGGGGGAGCACCTTCAGATTGGCATATTGTTGAGGGGAAAATTCTTTATGGAAACAACACCCTGTCTGTAAAGTGCTAAATGGTCAGTATGTAAGAAGTACCGTGAAAGCAACCAAAATGTATTCAAAAACCTATAGCTGCTTCCTCTCATGGGGTTCTATGGGCTAGAGCTCAACAAAGACTTTTCCCATGTCAACTCTTTAACTCCTTAACGACCGCCCACCGTCTTTTGACGTCGGGCATTTCAGGTCGTTCGTCTGCAGCGACGTCTTTTGGCGTCGCTGTAGACTTCGGGGTTTGCGGCGCTGCAGCTGCGCTAGGATCGGGGCTGTACTACACAGCCCCGATCCCAGAGCATCACCTGCGAGCATTGGGCAGCGGAGGAAACCTCCGCAACCCGGTGCTTTAAACCCTTTGATTGCGGCGGTGCATTTACTGCAGCGCAATCAAAGGGTTCCCTGCTCTGTCGGGTGATTCGGATCACCCGGTGCCCGACAGAGCCAGGGGAACGGCTGTACAGTCAGCCTTGGGGGAAACCAGGGGCCCCAGAGGGCTGTGTAAGAAGTCATGACAGGGGCACTGTGTGCTGTCCTAATCACTGCTGTGTAAACTGATAATGCCTGTGATATGCAGTGCTAAGAAAGAGGACGAAAAAGGGAAAACAAAAATCAACAGCCGTTCGTTCGGTGCTCTCCTTAAGGGAGATTCCCTCCCGAGCTACCGAGCCTCCCACACAGCGCCAGTACTCTCTACTCTCATGAAGAGGAAAAAATCCCGAACAGCGTTGTCTGTAGATGAGAGATACTGGCTTGGCTTGTATCTGTCGTAAGAGGTGACGAAAAGCAAAGCAAAACTCTGGGGACTAGCCGTTGCCCCAGAGTGTCTTGTAAACCTTAAGGAAGAGATCTTCCTAATCACTCCTGTGTCAAACTGACACAGATTAGAATGTATATGAATATGCTAATACATTACGAAGTGTAAAAAAAAAAATTAAAAATGTAAAACAGTTCTCCCTTCATGAGAGTAAAAAAAAAAGTACAAAAAAACCATAAGTGTAAAAAAAGGAATAAAAAAATAAAATAAAAATAAATATTTAATAAAAAATAATTGTGCATAAATTACACGCACAAAAAAACTACAATATTTGGTATCCACACGACCGTAATACCTGTAGAATTAATCTAACAAGTTAAGTGGGAAATAAAAAAAAAAATTGTTTTTAAAAATACTGCAATTATTTATAATTGAACTTAAACTATTCTGCCATAAAGTAAAACTTGTCTCGAATAAAACGAGGCCTCATCCAACTGCATCACTGAAACAATAAAAAAGTTACAACTGTTGAAACGCAAGGCGGCAAAAACTAAAAAAATGTTCTGGTCATTAACTACTTTTCAGGTGTTCGGCTTAAGGGGTTAAGTGACAGCTGCAGACCACAGGGGTGCAGTCAGCTGTATACACCTCACTGTAGCTCCATATTTAAAAACAGTCAGTAGTGATACAAACATCCAGTGTGTCCCTTCCTCCTCAGGCCGGGGATTTACTAAGGTTCAGTTCATACACTGCAGTGATGTCGTATGCAGGTTATGGTTCTTGCTGTGATTTTTGAGAAAAATTCATTGTGAGGGCAAAATCATCGCATTGTGTGAATTGAGCCTAAGCTTAGGTTTCACATTGCAGATACTGCGGCACATTTACAGTTGCGGCAAAAATGTCGTACATGCCTTGCACCACATTTATTATGTTTTAGACAGTTTCTAGACACTTATGACTTGCCTGACAAAAGCTCCAAAGAAAACTATGCTAGTAAGGAGATACAAAAGCAAAAGGTGCAGTCTTGTGCAGTATATTAACAAATAGATGGATTCTACGCCACATCCCAAACAAAGCCTGCTCACCTTTCAGAGTTGTACTCAGCCTGGTACAACTCAGATACGCGTTTTGAGCAGTCAATGCTCATTACTACAGCCACTCCTAATTTCTGAGTCGATCCCACCAAGAATTGATTAGAAAAATCATCTCCACTAAAATGGCCAAATTCAGGAGTGGCTCACGGCGCTGTAACTAAATACTTATATGGATAAAAACACTCTTGGTGTTGGCAATATATTACAAAAGGAACACGGTTTTGAAAAAAAACGTGCTTTTATTCTGTAAAGCAACTCTTAGCGCAACACAGCAAATAGATCTAACATTTACAAACATAAACACACAAAATCTTTCCAAAAAAATACACTAGTAAAATCAATGACGACGTGTTTCACATGGACTCATGCCACACTTTCTCAGGTTTATCTCTCAAACAGAAGGCGGTGTATTGTATACCTTATTTGGTGGCCTTTTTCATTATTAACTCTTATTAGAAATATTTTTTGAGATATAAGAATATAGAATTCCACTATTTTTGCCTGACAAAAGGGGTTTGGACTTGTAAAAGAGGTGTAATCCAATATCAGCAGCACACTACTAGCACTAAAAACATTTTTGATCAAAACTTTGTAAGCCCACCTGCCATCGGCAAGGCGACCTCAATACAGTTGGGAACCTATGCTACATTTTACCTCTCTTGGTGCCTGTTCAGACCTCCACATTTCAGGGAAAGATTCCAGCTACAAGTTACTCTGCATTGATTTAAAGACCTGTGTAGGTGGGCGGAGTGCAAAAAAATAAAACAGAGGGGCAGCCACTCCCCCATACAAGCAATCTAACAAAACAATATTTACTCTGCACATCCAAAGTTTTTTTGAAAAAAAAAATTAACACAGGTGCACACTGGTGTGGCAGCAAAATACAAGCACAATCCAAAATCAGCAGCAAAATGTAGAGAGGTAACATATAGAGTAGGTTCCCACCTGTATTGAGGTCGCATTGTTGATTGGCGTTGGGCTTACACAGTTTTGATCAAAAATGTACACTAAGAACCTCAAATTTTCATCTATTCAAAGTAGCAGAAATGCTTTTCCAATAGATCCTATGTGCCTTTTGATTGCTTTTTAGTGCTGCTAGTGTGCTGCTGATATTGGATTGTGCTTGCATTTTGCTGCCACACCAGTGTGCACCTATGCTCATTTTTAAAAAAAAAAAATTTGGGGATATGAAGACTAAATATTATTTTTTTTTAGATTGTAAGTAAAAGAGGTGTGGCTTCATGGGACGGAGCGTGGTTAGGATGCCATGTGGCAAAATTTAGGGACACTTAGTGGCATAAAGTAAGCAAACTTAAAAATGGTGTAAGGTTAGAGCAGACAATTCTAACCTGCGTCACATTTATGAAAACTATAATAAATGTGGCACATTGTAAGACTGTCTAATCTAACCTTACACTGACTAAGAATTAGACATTATAAATAAATACGCCCCACTGTGTGCTGACAAAACCATGCTCGAATGTATTAGCCAAAGATTACAGGAGCTTGGTGGTAGTACTGCAGTTTTATCTGCATAATTGTGCAGCCTTTGGCATAGTTTTGTCCGCATGGAATACAGACTTGTGTTGTGCTACTAATTGAAGTATGAAAATACTTCTGAAGCCCAAAGGGTATTTTCACACTGTACGTTTTTTTGTTTTTTTTTACAGAAATTCAAAACATTAAACAGCCTTTATTGCAATGCATTTCTAAAAAAAAACAAAAACACCCAAATTTATTTTTTTTTCAAAAATGCACAGCATTAAAGGTAGTTTAATGCCATACATTTCTGCAAAATTAAAAATACGCACCAAAAACGCACCCAAAGGAGTGCATTGCGTCCTATGTAATCATGTGGACTGCAGCTATCAATCAGTAGTTAAAATCATTCAATACAAAGTTTCCATTTAGTCTAAAGGTATGTTCACACAATGAGGATCTCTAGGTGGAAAGAAAAAGATTCTCATTGACCACAATAGAAAATATGCGTTGTAGTTCATACGTATTTTTTATTTTTTTTTTTTTTTTTTTTTAACATATATTTTATTTGGCTACAAAATAGTTACATATCCAAATGCATGTTACCAGTCACACCAGTTGGTACAAGAGACGAGCAAAAGGTATCATTTTTACAAGGTGGACTCTTCCCATTAAGGATAAGGGAAGGTCCTGTCAGCCCTTCAGTTCTTTTCGTATTTTTTCAAAGAGTGGAGGGTAATTCAAATTGTACAGTGAGGAGGGAATCTGCGCTATCTTAACACCCAAGTATTTGATATATTCCTTGGCTACTTTGATGCCCGTTGATCTGACTGCTGCTCCCTCAGCTGGGGTACTTCTCCCTATCCATCAGAGCTCACATTTGTCTCTGTTTATGTGATATCCGGAGAAGGATCCATATTGCCCTAGAAGCTCCAGGACACCATGCAAGTGTGCCCCCGGTGAACCCATGAACAGGAGCACATCATCCGCAAAGGCGGTTAACTTCAACTCCTTTTTCCCTATTTTAATTCCATTATATATCTGAGACTGTTCTAATTTACGCAATAAGGGCTCGATAGTTAAATTGAAAAGCAAGGGTGACGGCGGTCACCCTTGTCTTGTGCCTTTCTCTAAATGGAAAGCATCCGATCTGAAGCCTGGAATGTAGACTGCCGCTCTTGGGTTTCTATACAAAACAGATATAAAATTTCGGAACTCCCCCTTTATCCCAAACTTATCCAGTACCATCTCCAGCCAGCTCCACTTGACGCTGTTGAAAGCTTTCTCTGTGTCTAGTGACACCAAAGCTTTGACTGATTTCGATCCCTGAGCACTCGCATGCATGTCCATAGCTCCCAACACTTTTCTGATGTTTATCACAGCGGCCCTTCCCTTCACAAACCCAACTTGCGCGTGGCCTATCAAATTTGGGAGGAGAATTGCCAATCTGTTGGCCATTATTTTTGCGACAATTTTAATATCCTGGTTGATGAGGGATATGGGTCTATACGATTCTGCTTTAGTCAAGTCTCTCCCTGGTTTCGGAAGAACTTTTATGAAAGCCAAATTGGCTTCATTGGGAATGCTATCTCCATCTAACAAAGAAGAATAATATTGAGATAAAATTGGAGACACTTGAACTTGAAGGATCTTATAGAACTCTGATGGGTATCCGTCAGGTCCCGGCGCTTTGCTATTCCCCAAAGATTTTATTGTGTTTTGAACCTCATCTGCCGTTATTGGTGCGTTCAAGAAAGCCTTTTGTTCCTCCGTAACTTTTGGAAGACAGCAGCTACCCAGGAAATCCGCCCCTTCTTTCCTGCAATCTTTCCCGGAGTCCTTGTCCTTGTACAGCTTTTTGTAATATTTCTGGAAGATTGTGATAATATACGTATTTTCGATGTGCATTTTTCAAAACTGCCACACAGTCCAAAAAAAAAAAAAAACCAACAAAAAACTTTGAACATGCTCCGGCTTTGGTCGTATTCCACGAGGAAAACGCTTGGAAATTTTACAGTTGATGTTAATGGAATGGCGAACATCCTCTTGTAATAAACGTCCAAATCCAATGGGCATTAATTTGGACTCTTTTTGACTGCAAACTGCCTATAAAACCAAATCCGAAAAAGCATCTAAACCCACATGCTATAAGCATGTACTCTGTAAAAACTACTAGTTAAAAGCGCGTCGGGCAGCTCAGATTTTAACGGCAGAGCCCTCATGTATTCCACGCCTAATTTTACTCTATTGTGGGAACATTATCTTAAAGGGGTTTTCTCATTACATTAAATGGTCTTCAGAATAAGGGGACCGTGAAAACAAGCAACTTTGCAATTGGATGTCATTTGCAAAGCTGTCTTGCTTTCACTGTCTCCCTTATCTTCATTTTGTGGAACACTGTTCCCCAGTGCTGGTCGGATTCCTCCTCCTTTCATTTCATTGGCTGCCAGCTCTACTAATTTACATTCTGTCTGGCCCCCGGTCGTATTCACGGGAGCATGCATTCCTGCCTCTCTCACTCAGAATAAGGGGCCGGCAACATTTCACTCTGCACACCCAGCAGCTGCACAGTAACCCTGCAGCTGCTTCTACAATCAGAAAACAGAATTGTGCTCGGTGCCTAATGCTGTTGCGTGTAAACATAGAAGGGAGACAGATCTATGCTGCTCTGGATGAGTTTATAGAAGACTGGATTCAACTGTAACAAACCTCCAGCTGTGAGAGGAGAAGAGATCAGTGCTCTGAGCTCATAGAAGACTGTCTAGACTGAATGCAGGGCTGTGGTATGTAAACAAACAGCTCTTACAAAATAAGACTGCATAGGGAGAGGAACGACACAGTGACATGTGGAGTGGAATGCAGACAGAGAGGTGGGGGAAGAGCAGGGATGTGCTATCCCCTCCCACTGATCTCAAACAAACACACTGACTCGGGAGTGAGCTGGAACAGTGAAGGAGGGGATGATGTCATCCCCCTTCAGTTAAGAAACACCCAGCTGGGAGGGGAAGAAACGCCCCTGGATTTGAGCAGCTGAGAAAATGAAGCTACAAGAAAACAGACGAACTGATGAAGCGATAAATCCCCTTTAAGGGTATGTTCACATGGCTGTTTTTCAGCCCTGAAAATTACAGTGCTGTCTGCAACCTAGCTCAATTCAGGTGGATTTGCTGTTTCTGTTTTTGGATGCTGATTGCAAGCTGTTTTGACGTGGATTTTGACACAAATCTGGGTAAAATCCATGTCAAAATAATTTTGATATGGATTGGATGCTGTTTTTCTGCGCTTCATTGATTTCTATGAGCAGTTTCAGCCCTGAAACAGCATTGAAACCGCCTCAAGAATCAAAACCTCTTCAGAAATAACGTCCAAAACAGCCCTGTGAACATACGCTGTGTTTAGGGCTACATCGTGGCCGTGATGCCCAACAATGCTGCCAATTTTCGCATAAGATGCCAACGAACTGTTGTGACCATTGGTGGTTGCATAGGCGGCGTGGTTCTTAGCCACCTCACAGCTTCTTGTAAAAGCATCATAAACGACAACAAAAAAACGCAGTATCTGAACTCAGTGGGACAGCTTTTTTTGCTGCATATTTTACTGCGTATAATGTGCATTTTACGCAACACAATACATGTCAAAAAAGCGCTATGTGAATCTAGTCTATGGTTGAAGCCACATGGAGCATCCAGCTGCATACTTTCATATCTACACTCACCAGTGATGGGCAAGGTTTTTAAACAGGTTGTTGAGGGGCACAAGTAATCCGTTTTACCCACCAACTGTGCCACCTTTAGAAAGCCATTGTAATTTCTGTGAAGTTTTGCGAGTAAAAGTGATTTTCCTGCAGAATTTTGCAGCCATCGGCAAGCATGGCAACCACACACTAGCAGTGGTGGTAGTTTCTGCTGCATGCCTCCGAGCGCTCTTTGTGACCTTCTTTCACATAGTAGTTTTTTAGTCAGTATTTAGCATCAGTTTTGTAAGCCAAAACTAGGAGTCAAGCCTACACAGATAAAGAGGATGTTAAAGGGGTTGTCTCACTACAAGGATTGCATTTTATGTTAAAGATCTTGCAAAAACAAGTCACTTTGCAATATATGTCCATTAACCGTGTCCTACCTATCCCTAGATATCCCCTCTTGTATGGGCTGCATCAGCTCCTCAGGTCGCTATAGCTACAGACCTGTTCAACCTCTCCTGATAGGCTGCCAGCACTGGTTGCTATAGCTACAAACCTGTTTGATCTCTTCTGATAGGCTGCCAGCACTGGCAGCTACAGCTACAGACCTGTTCTAGCTCTCCTGATAGGCTGCCAGCACTGGTCACTATAGCTACAGACCTGTTGTACTCAGCAGCTCATCACTGCAGGCCAGTAAAAGCCAGTAAAGGCCCCTAAATTCAAAAATGAAACAGAGAAAACAGGATGGACATAAGATTAAATGATGTAGTGAGACAACCCCTTTAAAGGGGTTGTCCATTAAATAAAAATTAAACTGCATTGGGGCCAGGTTGGTCCAAAAATGGGAAAAAAAGGCATGCTCCATCCACCTACACTACAGCATGTTGGGACAAGAACATGGAAGTCAAGAAGAGCGGATCACCAGGAGCTCTGGAGCGGTAACGGAAGGGAAAAGCTAGGTAAGTATCAGGTTTTTTGTTCATTTTTGGACCACCCTGTCAGAGTATTGTTTTTTAATGGACAACTGTTTAGAAGAGGTTTCGCCTCTTCTGTGCTTAAGAACTGCTCCTAGTTCTTGCAAATACCGACGGAAATGCTTACACCTGAAAGTGACCTTAGCCCTGGGATTGTTCTATAATTTTGAATGTTTTATAACCCAGCACATTCAGACTGCATTTGATTCTTGATTTAAGGATTTTACCATATAGTCGTTGCTAGTTGTACCATAGTGGATAGATGTAATGTTACATAAGCTCCAATTTATGCAGCGCCAGCGCTGAGGGATAGCTTCAGGGTTGTGTAATTGCAGCATGCCTTATCTGTAATGTTTCTAGGATTTTTCTCATATTCTAATGAAGGGAACATATAGACGGAGTAACAAATGTACAATCTGTGTGAGTGCTTTGGTGCAGTGGCGGGGATGTTGTCATTATTATAAATGGGGCCTTTTGGTTATAAATCTGAAAAGAAATAACAGATCTATTCTTTATTAGACAAAAGGAGAATGAGACTAAAGGTAACGTGTTCACTGCTGCCCTCCCGTGGTAACTGCCATTGATTATAGCCATTTCTTGTGTCATCCGTACTATGAATTTGTAATCGGATCTGTCTGGATAACTTATGGGAGAGCATTATATATAAGGCTGCTAGAAAAGCAGTTTTATATCTACAGATGTAGCAGATTTCAGTGCGCCATTTAACTGGTTCTTTTGCACGCCATGATAACTTGGTGTGGGCATATTTCAGGGAATAAAATGTGCTTGAAGCTTCTCTAACCCCTGGTAAAAATTATATAGTAGCCACCCACAGAGGTAAATTACTCAGCTTAATTCCAAACACACAAATCCCTGATATGAGAGAAAATAATGTTTAAAGGGAACCTGTCACATAGGTTATGCCCCCCTTGCTGAGGGCAGCACAAGCTAGTGTCAGACCTGCTGTTCCCAGCGCTGTGTCCCTTATTCTGTAAGATGCAGCAGTTTTAGAGCATTTACCCCTCAAATCTTATTCATGAGCAGATGTTAGCTCCACCCACCAACGGCTAGCTCCGCCCACTGACAGTTATTCACCTGTTTCTACCTATTCAAAGTAATAGGTTTGTCAGTTGAGGTGGGCGGGGCTAGCCTCAGATGGGCGGGGTTTGAAAAAACTGACTCTTTGAATGACTCTTCTGGCTGAAAACTGCAGATTTGAGCATTAAATACACGAAAACTGCAGCATCTTACAGAATAAGGGACACAGCGCTGGAAACAGCAGGTCTGACACTACCTTGTTCTGTCCTCAGCAAGGGGGGCATAAACTATGCGACAGGTTCTCTTTGATGGCAGAATATTCCGCTTCATGGCACGTCCATTAGACTTATGGAAACAAGCATGGCTGGCACTGTACACTAAGTGCATGTTCACACGGCGTGTCGGGTCCAAAAAACGCATTCAAAAGCACCGCATAAAACGCATCCAATATGCAGGTGCGCGTTTGGATGCGTTTTTGCTGCAGCATGATAATATGCAATAATTTTTTTTTTTTTTTTTTGTTCAACTGTATTTTTAAATCATTTTGTATACACAATAATAATCAAAATAACCATTGTATATGGCATTGAAGGATACTATGTCCCATTACTTTGGGATCCAGATTATAATATCACAAACGAATATTCATCAAGAAAAAGAAAAATAAACAGTCATATATCCATCATACATAACCAGGAGAATACAAGCAAACATTTGACGATGCAAAATCATTTGTAGTGCAGCTGTGTCAAGTACTGTTCACGCCAGAATCACGGCTTCTACTTAAAATGGAGCCATAGCAGCTATGCTGGACCCCTTTTCCCTTTTTTTTGTTTAACTGAATTTTATTATTTTCCATAATAAGCACAAAACATCCAATAACTCCTCATTCAAATAGCGACAGACTTTCCAATATTCCAACAATGAAAATGACAAATTTCGCTGCAACCATGTGAAGATGAAATGTAACAAGCCCGAATGTATCCTATACTTTTAAATAGGCATCCGCTGCAGGAACAGATCAAGAATTGACATGACAATTCTTTGAACGGATGCAAAAGACACATCCGAAAAACGCATGTAAAACACGCATCGACGATAACTAGTCTGAACGCCGATGTGTGTTTTGCATTGAAGGCAATGGAAATCACACTGCACATTGTTAGATGCGTGTTTGGGTCTGTTTAGGGTCTAAAACACGGATGTAAACACACATCTAAAAACATATCCCGACGTGGAGTCAACACGCCGTGTGAACATACCCTAAGGATGCATCCCCACGGCAAAGAGCAAATACCGGTCGGATTATGCGACCGGTATTTGCTCCGTTTTCGGGCCGAGGACACGGCCGCAGAGGGTGGGGGGGTGGGGGTTCGCGGCTTTTCTCCGCGATTGGCGGAGAAAAACCCCCCCCCTTTGCGAAGACATGTTCATATTCCCCCAGAAAACCCAGCGGATGAATGAACATGTTCTATGTTATTCGGACCACCAGCGGTCTAAAGACCTGTCCGGCGGAAAATCCGTGCAGTGGGGACCGCTGCACAGATTTTCCATTAAGGTCAATGTTAAAAGTTGTCACCCGGTTTACAGACTCTTTTCAAAACCAAAAACCGTCTGCAAAACCAGGTGAAAACCCGTGCAGTGGGGACAAGCCCTAAGGCTATGCGTGCACTACACAGGTTTTCCGTCCGATTTCGGCGGATTCAATATTTTAAATCTGACGGTGCCCTATCTGCATAGACAGCAATAAAAAAAATCTGTGCCGTAGTCTTCAAAGCATGGATTTTTTACCGTCTGTTTTAAAATCCAGCAGAATATGCAACATGTTCGATATTCCGTAGGATTCCACCAAATTGCAGTCACATTCCCGTACATTCAATGCAAGTCCATGGCAAATATTAAAACCGACTGCAGCTTTTACGCAAAACCGTGCCAAAAAACATGTCCCGCTGTGGTCCAGCAATGTTAAGATGCCGATGGATTTTGGATGGCATTTTGACATTTGCTGTGTAGACCTAGCCTAAGGGTCCGTCTTCACGGCAAGTATTTCCAGTCGGTTTTTGAAACAGATTTGGTTTTTCAAATCCATCATTAACCAACTGCAAAACCATCCCCATAGAACTCAATCCGAAAATCTGAGCTGTAGTCTTGACAAAACTGATTTCCTTAGTACAGATTTCAAAACCACCGTTTTTGCAAAATACTTGGAACATGTTCATTCTTCCGATGGATTTCACTCTGAAAACGGTGGAAAATTTACTATTGAAATCAATGGGAGTGATTGAAAACCGACCGGCAAGCTTTCCGAATAGATTTTTGCACTGATTTAGGATTTTTTTTTTTTTTTTTGTCAGACAGTGTAGAACTACGTCTATATACCCAGAATAGCTTGCCTTGAAAGCAGGCTTACAATACAGACAGTCCTGGAGCTACTCTACGCCTGATAATACAAACACATTTTCAGAATTTCTGATATAGAGCATATAATTACTGCAGCAGTCAGTGTACAGTGGACAGAGAAATTTTGGACTCTCTTCTCATTCCATCCATAGCTAATAGGATTCGTAATAATGAAGTTTATCAGGATGATGATTCATCTTGTCACAGAACAAAGAGTGTTAAAAGCTTTAGTCAAGAAAGGCAAATCCGCTCAGAGACCGGGACACAAACAGTCTGGATCCCAATGCAATTGACAAATTATGTTGAAAACATTAAAAAAAAAAAATGCATCACGACAAGGCTCTATCCTACAACACTGATCAGTCAACACAGTTTGAGACATTTGGGAGCAAGTAATGTAGAATATTTATTTTTGGGGAAATTTAAGCTTTTAAAGGGGTTTTGCCATGAAGTAAAATTCATGTGGGAAGCTTGCAAATGAAATGACAAACATTTTCCCCATTCATTATTATTAAAAATTCTGCACTGTTTTTGTTTTAGCAGCTCCTTTAGTGATCCATTGTTTACAGCTAGTCTCCAGGGGATACGACCAGGGCTGAGAGCTGTTGAGTCCTGGTCGCACATGCTCAGACATCACCTCTCCTCCAGGCAGCTGCTCGGTGTTCAAACTCCAGGTGCTGTCACTCTACTCCCGTCCTCTGTACTCCTTAGTAATTAGTCAAACAGTGCAAATAAATAAAAAAGAAACCACAATGATGAGGTCTGTGCATTGATAAAGAGAAAAAACAAAACACAAGTTTGGTTAATTCAGGGATTTGAACCTAGGACCCTTGTGGCTGGAGGCAAAAAATTTACTTCTCAGCTACTCACAATGCTTTACATAAACAGACCTTTCTTTGACTGCAGAGAGGAAAAGCCTGGTGATGTAATCCTGCTGGGTCACATGCAATTCAAACAAATCACACACGCCCCCTTCTGAGCACACAGAGCTGAAGAGCTGGATGCACGAGGTATGAAATGAGATCGTGGCAAAACCCCTTTAAGAACTTAGATGTCACTAAAGCCCAAGAAGGAGAGCAAAGGAGTAAGTCAGATTTTTTTCCTCTACTCGATCTGTTCAAACATCTGCTAGTAACGTGACTGTGTGTGAAGGACGTGTCATGCTGCCGAGTTTTCAGCTGTTAAATATGGCTTTGTGTCGATCTGTGATTTACGTATTTGATGTGAAGTCAACTCGGGGGCTATCCTCGAAGTGTGGGGATGCCATCATTTGTGCCAGAAGTTGTACAGGAAGATGTATTCAAAAGAGGCCTGAATATTCTGTAATAATTCTGACTAGGTCGAAGAAATCTGAAGGAAACAACGTGCAATGTGCTCCTAGGTATATGGAGTTTCGAACAAGTTGGGCTGCCCCCATGTTGGAGCGATAATTGAAGAGCCAGACGTTTTGACATCTAACCTATGATTACAACTTTTGGGTGCATAGCTCTGTACTCCTTCACTCAGTCACTGACTTCATCAAAATGGTGGTGTACAGTATTAAGCAGAGAGAACTTCATGGTAGGAACCTGTTGGCTCACCAATTCATTTAAGCAAGGTCGGCGTGAATATAGGAAGAAATATGGTGCTTGTGACATCCGCTCAAATAGTGTTATTTTGAGGATAGTACGGAAACTGGAAATAAAAGGATCATTCCCTTCTCATGGCGGAGGCCATCCAAAAATGTCACAGGACACCAATGATGATGTGCAAGATCGTATAGAGCAGTGGTCTGCAACCTGCAGCTCTCCAGCTGTTGGGAAACTACAACTCCTGTCATGAATTTATATCCTATATTTCAGTGGGCATGATGGGAGTTGTATTTTCCCAACAGCTGGAGAGCTTCACTTTGCAGGCTATTAGTCTAGAGAAGTCGCTTACAAAACCTTTAAGGCCTCCAACATAAGAGACTGGGAGATCTTATCCAACATGTCAAAGAGCTGCAAAAAGGGCAAAATTGCCACGTATGGTGTCACCAGCACTCAGGAGCTCAAGGTGAGTGATCTGGAGAAAAGAAGCCGATACGGTCAATGGTTCTAGTACAGTGTTTCTCAGCTCCAGTCCTCAGGACCCACCAACAGGACACGTTTTCAGGATTTCCTCAGTATTGCACAGGTGCTATAATTATTGTCAGTGCATTCTGCACAGGTGATATCATTACGGTCACTGTATTCTGCACAGGTGATATAATTACTGTCAGTGCATTCTGCACAGGTGCTGTAATTATAGTCAGTGCAGTCTGCACAGGTGATATCATTATGGTCAGTGCATTCTGCACAGGTGATATAATTATGGTCAGTGCATTCTGCACAGGTGATATCATTATGGTCAGTGCAGTCTGTGGGAGATCCTGAAAACATGACCTGTTGGTGGGTCTTGACGACTGGAGTTGAGAAACACTGTTCTAGTTGTTCGTGAAGGAAAACATCCCATGTGGAATTTCCGCCGATATGCTGCCAATACGTTATGGAGCACCACAACAAAATGTGGAAGAAAACAAAGATGGCCTCCAGCAGTGCATGTAATACAATCAAATACACATATGTCAAGGTATGGAGCAGATTTTTTTGGTTCAGATTGCTTCATGCTAATGGGAGTTATATCAGAATATTTGGGGGCCCCTTTCAAATGAATCTCCCAGTATTTATATAGCCTCTTCTTTTGTGCTGTACTTTTATTTCTTTGTACTTTACCAAATGAGCACAAGGTAATAGATTGGTCCTTTATTCTAGTCAAAGAGTCCCTCAGGAGTACTAGACAAAAAACCTCCCTGCTCTCTCCACCTTCCTTTCCTCTTGTCTTCCTACTTCTGTTAGTTTTATCCTGAGTTCATTCAGTGCATGAGAGCCGGTGAGCGTAAAGCTAGAAGGAAAATCTCAAAAGGATGGTGCTTTAATACAGTAACCCGATGAACTGAACATGAAGTTTTAAAGCTATAATAAAAGACTCACTTTAAGATTTCTGAGGAGGCTGACCTGTAGTCCTGTGGTATCACATGGCGTTCTGCCTGATAAATTTACCTCCTAAGCTACATCATGTTAGTAATAAAAGCAAATGTCTTCCCTGTCAGTTATTATTTAACCCCCTACCATATACATACATAACTGTATATCTGTCTTATTGGTACCTTCCCACAAACGGGCAGACCGTTGGTTCCAGTGGATTGTGTGGGCACAAAAACCGTGGCCACCTCATCTGCTGTAGATAGGGCTATGATATACAGCCGACATCTTGCTACAACTGCTAGGATGGGAGACTTAGGGCGACATGTCAGAAAAGTGGCGTTTCCACGCCAGTTTTTAGGCGCATTAAATCAGTGTAAAGTGCGGCAGAAAGTCAGATCCTTTCAAAAATCTGGCGTCAGGTATACCCTGCATAGGAAATTTAATGCGCCTTAAAAGGTGAATTGCGTCAAAAAAGGCGCATTGCTCAACTCATGGCACATCAGTGGTGGTATATGTAATGCGCCTATCGAGGCGCATTGCCCGACGGAGGCGCATAACATATGTAATGCGCCTCAATAAGCGCTTTGCGCAACGGGGGCGCACAGTGCACCATATTTAGGCGCTTTACAAAGTGTCGTGCCCGGTGTATTATGCGCCTAGTTTCTCATTTAAAAACATACAGAAAATGGGACATTACTTAAAAAAACACTCCATTTCTTTGGGGCTTGTGAACAGCTCAATGGCTGAACAAACATGAACCCAGTAGCTAGCAACTCTGCCATTTATGCTGACTGGGAAAAAGATCACATGTGCAGCTAATTGCTAGAGCAAGATGAAGAACTGTACACCAACTTTAACACCTATTCACACCAGCATGTGTCCCCAACAGTGCTGGGGAGCAGAGTGTGCCAGTGTTGTGTTGGACACTTAGAAAATGCTGGGCAGCCCGCCTGGTCTATTAGTATGGGTGTCACTAATAGGTTGTAAGCCAGCATTGTGTACCCCACGTATCTATCTTTATGGCAGCCTTCTGTATCGTCTTATTATATGCAATTGTAGTACCGGCAACCACCTCCCTCATGCCCTGAGGTTGTATGAGTGATTGTTTCATTGGTTACTTTGCATCTGTGCAATCTCCTCATGCATTATACTGCGGCTTTTCTGCATGCTGGTGTGAATCGGTGTTAAAGTTGGTGTGCAGCTTTTCATCTTGCTCTAGCAATTAGCTGCACATGTGTTTTTTTTCCAGTCAGCATAAATGGCAAAGTTGCTAGCTACTGGGTTCATGTTTGTTCAGCCATTGAGCTGTTAACAAGCCCCAAAGAATTGGAGTGTTTTTTTTACGACAGTTCATTTACAACAAGAATATGGCGTCAAAAGTCAATAGCTACTGTGTCATCTGTGTGGTTAAACAGAGACAGGTGGCTCCCTCTGTTACCCCATCAGCTCCCTATAACCTGATTCCAGGGTGCATATGGGTTACTATATCAGCTGGGGGTCTGTCAACGACCTCCAGTCTTCTCATAACCATATATAATACCAAATAGGCCGTGTGTCACCAACACATTGTACTACATTGCCTGACAGCTTCTTTTTTTTTTTTTACTTACAGACTGTAGCATTTATTACAAGTTTATGGAAACAAATATGTTCATGACATAAGTCCTATTTTGTAAAAGTAAAAAAAAAAATCTAACATATATTGTAATTCCAAAAACATATTGACCCACCCAGTAAAAGTAACGTTGTTTTCACACGGTGAAGGCCGTATATACCCAAAAAAATGGTTTGATGGGGGA
>JAODAL010033058.1:0-46053 GCA_025379985.1 Phyllomedusa bahiana | reverse complement strand
CCTGCTAAAAATCAAGACTTTGTAATAAACCTTATTAAAGAAAACATGCTTCATTCTCCACTTATCAGACTCCTTTCCTGTTCACTAACTTAGAAATCACTAAAGGAATCTACAGAGGAGACTGACTGTGAGCTCAGCTAAGCAATTATACACTAATGCCATCACTATAAAGTCAGCATCATCTCTGTGTGTCTTTGGCTTCTCCTTCTACATCCCCCTTCTCTTTCCATAGACTTCTATGGGAAGCTGTAACCTAATTGCACAGTGATGGTGAAAAGTCCATCTCCTCTCTGTTCTATAGGGTTGATAACTGTATGTCTGACAAGTTAAGAATGTAGGATTGAGGAAGGGATAGAGTCCGATATGTGGAAAAAATGTATTTTCGCTAATAAGATATGTTTTAGAGTTTCCTATTTTTGCTTGTAATATTGATCTATGGAAAGTTGTTTATAATCAAGGGTACACTCTGTAAGACTTTTATTTAGTAATTTCTATTACCTGGAGATGTGAGGGGCTGTTGAATCTCCATCTTGACATCCTGGTACAGATCCTCCATCTTGACATCCTTGTACAGATCCTCCATCTTGACATCCTTGTACAGATCCTCCATCTTGACATCCTTGTACAGATCCTCCTTCTTGACATCCTTGTACAGATCCTCCTTCTTGACATCCTTGTACAGATCCTCCTTCTTGACATCCTTGTACAGATCCTCCTTCTTGACATCCTTGTACAGATCCTTATGTTCTTCTGAATACTTCAAGTCCTCCATGGAGAAATAGACAGTGATGTCCTGACACCTTGTAGGAACCTGACACACACAATGATATAGTCATCACTCAGACCCCTCCAGTGGTGTATAATTTCCCAGTAAGCTGAAAGAGTATCTCTAGGGTGAGGCTTAAAGGGGGTTGTCTCACTACAAGGATTGCTGCTTTTTATGTTAAAGATCTTGCAAAAACAAGTCACTCTGCACTATATTTCCAATAACAGTGTCCTACCTATTCCTAGATATCCCCTCTTGTATGGACTGCATCAGCTCCTCAGGTTGCTATAGCTACAGGCTTGTTCAATTTCTCCAATCTCGCCTGCCGGCACTGGTTGCTATGTCTACAGACCTGGCTTTTACTACAGCCTAGTAGAATCCAGTAAACATGCACCTGAATTCAAAATAAAATCACGAAAACAGGACCGAGGTGAGATGAATCAATGTAGTGAGACAGCCCCTTTAATCCTTTACTGTCACAGCAAGTTTTTTTACAAATGCATTTCTATAGTGTAAAAGTAGAAAAACATAAAAAACTATATAAAATTTATAGCGTTGTAATTGTACCAACCTGCAAAGTTATCCTATCATTTCTACTACACCCAAAATACAATAGCAGCAGAACTGCAGTTGTTTTTTTTTCATTTTCACAGCCCAATGCTAAAACACCTGCATGAGCAGAATGTGCAATACACCCCTAGATATGTTCTCTGAGGAGTGTTGAATCCAAATGAGGTGAATTCTGAAAGGTTTCACCTGTACTTTTTTCCAGGATTCTTTGTGAAAACAAAACTTTCATTTTAACTAAAACTGCATTTTACTGGAAAAAAGTAATTTGTAAAGCACTTGTGAGGTCAATATTCGTGCTACACTCCTGGATATATTCCATAAATGGCGTTGTTTCCAAAATCAGTTCTTTTAGTGGTGTTTATTAAAGGAGTTGTCTCATGACTGGATTTCATCCTTCCTTGGTGCTGTCTTAAGAGCTGGAGTTTTGAAATCAGGGGCGGGAGCACTGGCTTCCTCGAGTCCTCTCCCCTCTCCCTTCATCTAGGTGACAGCATTGGAAGGGAGAACATCTCAGATCACAGAGTTCTCTTTCCCCTGCTGCTCACCATTCAATAGCATCCACCGTGTACACAGCACATATTTCTCTCCCCATACATGACAGCACGCAGGGCAGGCGATTATCCTGTCCAGGGGTTCCCAGCACAGGGAATTGGGCAGGGGGGAAGCCATTCAAATAATCTCTGATGTGATTGTCCTTTGGTACTAGCTGCCAGGGCTGGGCGCCTGTTGTCTTTTCATGGAGTTATCTCACTGCTGTGTCTGTGTCTCTGCTTAATTACTATTCACTGACTGTTGACTATTTCCTGCCCAAATCATTCACTTCAGCAGTGAAGCTGGTTAGGTAAACAGGAGAGTGAATGCTAATTAGGCTGACTCAGAGCTGAATGACATGGGCAGGAAATAGTTAACAGCAGTGAATAATAATTAGGCTGAGACACAGATAAGGAAGCAGGGGAACTGACAGGGGCTGCTAGTATGCCTGCTCTAAATCACTGCTCTGTGCAGCAGGCAGAGTGAGGACATGAGAGAGAACGGACAGGGAGATAGTTAAAACTTGCGTTGCTCCGCTTCCGTAGTCGACTCCTGAGACGGCTTGATGAGATATGCCGAAAATTAACCTGTTTTACCACCAGTGAAACAGAACTCTAGCAGCCTGGTAGACTGCCACCAGTTCCTTGTTAGATATAAGCCTGGTCTGTTACTATATCGGGCCAGAAACCTGTCCTGGTAGCGTAATATTTGAGAACGAGAACACGGACGTGTGGTTCGTGGATCGAACAAAAGAACAGCTCAGGATTAAATTTTATATACAGGCAGTCCCCAACTTACGTCGTTCCGACTGCCTCCTAGTTACGAACGAGCACTTATAGGGCGTGGTTTAGTGTGGTGACGTCACACACTGAGTCACGCCCCCCATATCATCGGAACGCTTCAAGTCGGGTTGCCATTGACACTCCCTGTCACCAGGCAGTATCATCCCTCCATCCCCAGATGATGAAAAGACTGAAAATCCGTCCATTGTTGTTTCCTCCTCCCAGCAGTCATTTCTCAGCAGGGCTTCCTGAAGGGGCGCAGCTAGCTCATCGGGACACTGATTGGCTGACACTGCCACAGAATGCATTATGGGAATTGTAGTCCCTGCATATTACCAGCTTAGCCAACAAAGCTAAAATGGGAACAAGCAGGGACTACAGTTCCCATAATGCACTCTGGCAATGTCACATATGCAGCTAATCACCGTCCCGACAACATATCTATGCCCACTCAGAAAGCCCTGCTGAGAAATGACTGTCACAGGCTTGTACCTGAGAGTGAAGTGCTGCTGCCTGGGGGGGCTGAGAAGAGCTCTCCCCAGCACCTAGCATTGGTGAAGGCTGTCCTGTTTGCTCAAGCTGGAGCTATCCCCAGTCCATGTGCTCTGAAAGAGCCTAGAAGGGACCAGTGTTTTGTCTGGTAATCAGTCTATTACTTCTATTAAATGTGAAATTAACTCAACTGCTCATCAGTAGCTTATATGTAGACTCATATTGTTAATTGTATGTGAGCATGGATAGCAGGGCAGGGGATTTGGATGTCCTAAGCAAAAAGGGCAAACAGTACCCGGACCCTGTTTTCTCGGAAAAATTTGAATCCCCAGTCCTGACCTGAGGCATGGCGTCTTCAGCTGCTGTGGGGTGCAGTGTAATGTTTCTGTCCCCACTCTCTCTCAAGCCTCTTGTAACGAATGCAGGTAGTGGATCCGCTGGACCACCGCAGCATGGTGTAAGCAGTTACGGGCGGAATCTATGTGAACCCAGTTTTCACCAGAGCCAGCAGCCGCAAAGCGGGATGGATTGACTTCGAGCGTAAAACTACCAGGTGTCCATGGCGTGACTTGCTTGCATGTAGTGGGGCAATGCAGTGCGGGTACAAAATCGTTGAGACCGTAGGCGAAGTCGGGGATCAGGCTAAGAGGTCAGGCGCAGGGGGCATATGGTTTCTGGTCAAGACACAGAGCGAAAGACGGTTGGGGTACACGGTAGACAGGATACAAGGCAGAAGAACGTTTATCTGAAAGGCAGTAAAGCACTAGTCAAGATCCGCAAAGGTGACCGGAAGGAGGGGGTTAATAGGGTCAACTGAGCCTTTAACCATAATGGGGCGTACTGCCCCATTTAATCCTGTAGAACGCCTTGGCCCGGCCCCCTAAGGCGCCGGCCACTGCGCTACTCCGCCGGCCAGGAGAACGGGAGGAGCGGGAGCGCGGAGAGGTAAGCGGGCAGCCGGGACCCGACCGCGGGGACCGGCAGGGGCCGCCGGACCCCGGCGGGTGGCCGCACGAGTGCGCCCGCAGCCCGGGCGAGGGGCTGCGGGACCACTCGTGACACCTCTCCTGTCGCCCCTTACTTTAGGTCTAGTCCCCTCACTTCTCTCTGCACCATTCAGCACCCATGTGGCATGCTGGCAGTTGTAGTTGTGGAACTACAACTGCCAGCATGCCACATCAGCATATGATAAATCCATGTACTAATCAGCACCTATAAAAATCATACATGTGTGGTATGGCATGCGTTCAATTGTAGTTGTGGAACTGCAAGTGCCCAGCAAACCCCACACATGTATTAAATCTACCTGTATGCTTACATACAAATTCAACTTAAGAACGAACCTACAGTCCCTAACCATAGACCCGGGGACTGCCTGTTTTAAATAATCTTAAGGACACATTAGAAAAACAAAACATACTAGGGGATCGGTATCATATACTGGTCAGGGGAAAAAAAAAAAAAAAACACTAGGGTATAAATTAAAGAAAAGACAGCAGAAAGTTTGTCATTCTTAAGAAGTTTGGGTGCGGGCAACATGGGGGTGGTCGGTCCTGGTCCTGTCTGGTGTCTTGATTGGGGCATATCCCCTTCCCTTTTGTAAACCTGGGCCATGTAGAACTCATTTTAAACACACTGGGTCACCCCCTCATCCCCGTGGACACCCTCTGATTTTTCCCCTCCCTCCGGGCCCAAAGCTTTTTAAAGCTTCTAGCCGGAATGGCCATATCTACCCCAGGGCATGTCTTAGTCCGTGAGAGCAGTGGCCAAGCTACATTGGGGACCAAACTCGGGGTCACTGCATGTTCCCGGTACAAGTTTACTTTCTTTACCCGTGGGTCCACAATGAAACGTTTACAGTTGTTAAAGGGGTTTTTTATTTACAAAAAATTTAAAAATTGGTGTGCTTGTGATTTTTGGGTATGAAATTTAAAATGGGCATAAAAAACCCCGGTGACCAAGGTCGAATGTATGAACTGGGAGCACCCCAAAACGCCCCGTTTTTGGTGTACTTTGAGCCAAAAAGAATGTATGAACAGGCGTACTCCAAACTTTGGCGCGATAAGTGCCTTTGTAATGCACCAAAGACGCTTTTAGTGCACCAAAGATTTGGTGTGTTCTGGAGGCGTTGCACCACGTTCATAGAAAGAGACACATTTATGATTCTTAGACGCCAGAACTTTGGCACAGAACAGTTAGAACAGCCAGACCAGGTTACAGGTGAGCTGTCTGAGGAGTTTTTGAATTGGCACCGTGCGCATGTATATATGACCTGAGAAGAAAAAGGGTTTATAATTCTGGCACAGTCTATATACCTTAAAATGATTTGAAAAATGGCTTATCAGACCCGGATTCTAATGTCGCCCTAAGGTCTAGAGAAACTTTTTGTTCCATGGGGGATGGCCTGATCCCTGCGTGATGATGACGGGACTCCACAGAGTCACCCCCAGGTTGCACATGAGCGGGGCCCTTGAAGCTAACAGGCCACTTCCTCAGCAACATTTGTTGTGCAGTGGAGGGAAAGTCCTAAATCCTGCATCCTGGTTCATGTGACCTAACTGGGGGTGAACTTAGGAAAAATACAAGAACTGAGGAGGGGAATTGTGTCAGAAACCTTACAGTGCCTAAAAAATATCCCAATGAAAATGGGCTCCCAAAATCCAGTTGGTGCTCCTCCTATTCTGAGGCTACTGAGTCAAAAAGTGCACTGGTGCCACCTATGCGATATCTCTAAAAACGGCTGAAACAGGGAATGAATACTGAGTAGTTTTTCCCTGATAACACCTATTGTGTTTCATTTAATAACTTAATAAAAATTTAAAATCTGCAAAAAAAGTGAAATTTCACTTCCACTTCACTTCCTGTGAAACCCCTCAAAGAGCTAACAAACTTCCTAAATGCTATTTTGAATATTTTACTTTTAATGTTTTTGGGTGTCTATCATACAGGCCCCTCATAGCCACATCACAACTGGACTGGTCCCGAAAAAAATCTGTATTACGAATTTTCTTGAAAAGACCCCTAAAATAAAAAGAGGATATTTAAAAAAATAATGCCCACAAACAGCAGAACAATGGTCGATGCTAGTTATAAACTATTTTGTGTGACATAACTGTTTTATACAGAGACAATCTTTGAACTGTAAAAATAGAAAAGGTTTCAAAATTTAAGACATTTTAATATTTTGTCACAAATAAACAAGGATTGCATGGACCAAAATCTATTACTTACTTAAAGCACAATGTTCACAAGAAAACTTTCTCACATGAACAGGTAAAAGTTTTAAAAAGTTATTCTCACATAAAGCGACACGTCAGATTTAAAAAATGGGGCTGTGTTAAAAAATGTAAAGATACAAAACAGACAGTAACGTAAGAGATAATAACAAACACAAACCTCCTGGTGCGGGAAAGAAGCCATGTGGCCGATCTGTGCTGCCAGGAACTGTGATGATGTCACATGGAGGGAGGAGTCATGTGACTGCTGTGTGCTGCCAGGACCTGTGATGATGTCACATGGAGGGAGGAGTCATGTGACTGCTGTGTGCTGCCAGGACCTGTGATGATGTCACATGGAGGGAGGAGTCATGTGACTGCTGTGTGCTGCCAGGACCTGTGATGATGTCACATTGAG
Source organism: Phyllomedusa bahiana (assembly GCA_025379985.1). NCBI lineage: Eukaryota > Metazoa > Chordata > Amphibia > Anura > Hylidae > Phyllomedusa > Phyllomedusa bahiana. The sequence goes on along the minus strand of JAODAL010033058.1, from coordinate 39,279 downwards.
GGAGGAGTCATGTGACTGCTCTGAGCTGCCAGGACTTGTGATGATGTCACCTGGAGGGAGGAGTCATGTGACTGCTGTATGCTGCCAGGCAGGGCCGCCATACAGGGGGTACAGCCAGTACTCCTGTATGGGGCCCGATGGAATAAGGGGGCCTGCTGCAAGCAGGCCCCCTTATTCCTCATGATACAGCGGGGCCCGGCGGGCGCCGCCGAACCAGGCTCAGTTGGCCCACAGTGTGGGCCCGAGCCCCTGGGGGGCCCCGAGGCAGTCCGTCGCCCCCGGGGGGCCCCGGGCCCGCACCCAGTCCCTAAAACCTGGGTCCTGTGCGCTAGGACCGGGCCGGCGGGTTGGGGACTAATGCCCCCGACCCCCGGGGTGGCAGTGTTCGGAGACAGCGCCATAGGCTCACTCCTGATTTCCCTGGAGGCTGAAGGCGTAAAGGCCCTTTAGCTGCCAGGCGCCGGCCCCTATGTGAGTAGGTGCGCGGTGCGTTTATATCACCGACCACCTTGCAGGGCGGCAGTAGCCGGGGGGAACGCCCGGGAGCAGCAAGGAGGGGAGCAGGCTCAGATAAGTGGTTTTTTTTTTTTTTTTTTTTTATATATATTTTTACAAGAAAGCGGGCCCGACTTACCCAAAGGGGGGCCCCGACTTACCTAAAAGGGGGCCCACTGCCCCACAAACTAAAGGGGGGCCGAATTACATAAAGGGGGCCCCGACTTGCCTAACGCTAAAGGGGGGGCCCACCCGAAATCCCATTTCCTACACGCTAAAGGGGGCCCCCTGGGCTCTGCCTACACGCTAAAGGGGGGCCCCCCGACTTGCCTACCGCTAAAGGGGGGGGCCCCCCGACTTACCTAACCCGGGCCCGGCTCTACTTAAAAAATAAAGGGGGGCCCCGATCTACTTAAACATAAGGGGGCCCTGACTTACCTAAACATAAAGGGGCCCCGACTTTCTTAAAAATAAAGAGGGCCCTGGTACCAAAAATAAAGAGGGCCCGAGCCCACAAGCCAAAGGGGGGTCCTAACTACCTCAAATTTAAAGGGGATTACCTCACATAGCAAAAGGAGGCCCCGACTTCCTGAACACTAGAAAGGGAGGCCCCTAACTCCCTGTATACTCCTAAAGGGCCTTTTATCTACCTGGGGGCATTTCCTACCCACCCGGGGCTAGGTACCCCCAAACCCTCCCTGGGGCGGCCTCCCAACTTACCCAAAGTGAGCACATCACCGCCCAAAACCTATGCAGGGGCGGCCCAGTAGCCGGCGGGAGGGCCAAAAGCCCACCGGAAAAGGGGGGGCCCTGACCGAAGCAAAGGGGGTAAGTGTGGTTTTTTTTTTTGGTTTCTTTTTTTTAATCTTATTATACAAGAAAGTGGGCTACCTCCAAAAGCGGGCCCAGAGCGCCCTACAAATAAAAGGGGGCCATGACTCACATAGGGGTGAACTAAAATTTAAAGGGGGGTGACTTCCCCTAAAAAACGTAAAGGGGCTTTTTTCCTTGCCTACACGCTAAAGGGGGGCTTATCTGGTACACGTTATAGTAAAGGGGGTCCCCTATTTTTGGTCCCCTAATTTAAGGCGGGCCCCTGATTTTGTACACGCTAAAGGGGGGCCCCTGACTCTGCCTACATGCTAAAGGGGGGCCCCTGACTCTGCCTGACCCGGGCCCTGACTCTACTTAAACATAAAGAGGGCCCTGACTCTACTTAAACATAAAGAGGGCCCTGACTCTACCTAAACATAAAGAGGGCCCTGGCTACCTCCAAACTAAAGAGGGCCCTGACTGCCTACAAGCCAAAGGGGGTCCTAACTACCTACAAACTAAAGGGGACTCTACCTGCACACTAGCTAAAGGAGGCCCCGACTTCCTGAACACTAGCTAAAGGAGGCCCCTAACTACCTGTATACTACCTAAAGGGGCCTTCTTATCTACCTGGGGGCTATTTACCTACCCAACCGTGGCTAGGTACCCACCAACCTACCTGGGGCAGGCCTAGCAACTTATCCAGCTGGGGTCTACCTACCTAAATAGGGCTTGTCTAATTACCTGGGGCCCTGCCCATTTGCCTACCTAACTAGGGTCTTGACTACCAACCTGTTATATAAGGCCTCGTTCACACGACGGATTTGGCCACAGGTTTCGCCGCGGCCAAATCCTCATCGGGCCGCGCCGCAAACTCGCATCTCCCGACGTGGGGTTTGGGGCCCGGGGGGGGGGGTTTTCCTGGGGGGGGGCCCGGGGGTTTGTAGGCCCCCGGGGCTTTGGGGCCCGGCTGGGGCCCTTTATGCTTAAGGAGGGGGGAATTTTCCCGGGGTGGGGGGCGTAGGCCATAAGGGGGAAAACCCGCGGGCCCCTGCCAGGCCGGATTGTCAAGGAAAGGACAGGAGGTTTTTCCAGGCCGGAGGGTCTTTGGGGGGAGGACAAACCGGTGTCCAAAAAAACCCGGGTTTAACGGAGGGAAATTTTCCGTGTGTGCCGGGGCCTTATTGTAAGGGGGAAGGCCATTGGTTGTGGGCTTATCTGGGAGGGTTGTTTAATTCCCCCCTTGGTACTGGCCTTGTTTGGTTTTTCCCCTTTCCCCACCCTGGGGAAGTGTTGTACCGGGTTTGGGAACTGGAAAAATAGGGGCCCTGGGAAAAGGGGGACTACCGTTTTGTGTGAAAATTCTTGAGGGAGGGGGTTTTGGGGCGGGCGGTTCTGAGGTTTGTGGGTTAAGGTCCCGAAGGGGGGGAAATAAGGCCGATTTAGGGTTTAAATTTCCTTTTTTTATTTGGACCGGGGTTGAAATTCCCTGAAAGGTTTGGCCCGGGGTTTTTAATCACTATTTGGGGTTTTTCTCCTTAGGGGTTTGGTGTTTTTTCGGCTTGTAAGGGGGAGTGTCTTTGTGTACCGGGATTGGGTGGGGGCCCCTGCCCGTAAGGAGTTTTTTAATTTTCTTGGGTTGGTGTATTTTTTGGGGGGTGGTGGGAAACTTGCCAAGGGGTAACTTGGGGGGTATTGTATGTGGGTGGAAGGTGTTTGTAGTGGGTGGGGGGGGATTATTGGTGGAGTCCTTTATTTACCCCTGGTTTTTATTCCCTTAGGATTGGTAAAGGGGACCTACCGGTTTGTCCCTTCCTTACTTTTCCTTTTTTGCCTTACTGATTTGTGTAAAAGGGGGCCTTGTACCTGGGGGCCCGTTTTTTTTGCTGGGGGCGATCGGTTGTGGGGGGGCTTTACGGGGGGGGGGTTGGGGCGGTTGTTAGCTGAGGGGTTGAAATTTCTTTTTGGGGGCCCCTGTGGGGAAAACCCTGTAGCGGGCCTTTTGGTGGGGACAGGAGGAGTTTTTAATTTTGACAGCTGTGGGGCTCCCCGGGGAAACCTGTGTGTGTAAATGGGGGGGGAGCCATGTGATTGTTGCTTAAGGACCTGGGGGTTTTGTCCGGGGGGAAAGGTGTCTTGTGATTGTGTGTGCCGGACCTGTTGTGTTGAATGTCCGGGAGGGGGGAGTTGTGAAGGGTTGTGTGCTGGGGAGGGGGTGGTTAACTGGAGGGAGGTTTGTGAATGGGTTTTGTGCTGAGGCCGGGGTTGGGGTTGAATGTCCTTGGAGGGGGTGTATGTTAAAATTTGTGTGCGGGCCTGGATGTGAATGTGATTACGGGGAAGGGAAAGGGGGTATGGGGAATGTGTGTGCTCCCGAGGACCTGTGTGTGTCCTGGAGGGAGGGGAAGGTTTTTGGACCTGTGTTTTGTGCCAGGGGCCTGTGTTGAATGTCCTTGGAGGGGTTGGTAAGGGTGTGATAAAAAGGGGGTTGAGGTTGTGTGGTGTGTTTTAAGGGTGTGTAGCTGAGCCGGGGGTGTGAAACGTGCCTGTAGCGGGGCCCGGTGTGGGGTTAACTTTGGTGTAGCTGACCCGTGTGTGTTTTTAAGGGGTCCCTGTAGCTGAGCCGTGTGTGTGAAAACGTCCCTGTAGCTGAGGTGGTGGAAGGTGCCTGAAAGCTGGCCTTTGTGTGGAACGTCCCCTTGTGGGTGAGCCGTGTGGTAAAAAAGTGCCTGTGGGCTGACCCCTTGTGTGTAACGTGGGGGGTAGGGGTTAAAAGGCGGGGGAGGTGTGTGTGTGTAAGGTGCTGTAGCTAAACCCGTGTTGTGAAAAGGGGTGTGGCTGACCCCGGTGTTTTGATAAGTGCCTGTAGTTTGACCCGTGTGGTAAGTGCCTGTAGGGTGGGTGAAGGGCCCTGGGGGTGTTTTAAGTGCTTGTGCTGAGCCGTTTGTGTGAAACGTCCCTGTAGTAAAGCCGTGTGTGTAAGTCCCTGTAGCTGAGCCGGTGTGTGTAATTTTGCTTTTGTGAGCGGGTGTTTTTGTGTGTTTTCCCTGTAGGGCGTGTGGTTTTGGAAAGTCCCTGTAGCTGGCGTGGTGTGAAAGGGGTTTGTAGTGACCCGGTTGTGTGTAATTTTGCCTGTGCTGGCCGTGTGTTTTTAAATGTGCCTGAAAGCGGGCCCGTGTGTGTGAAAAGTCCCCTGTAGCTGAGCCGTGTGTTTTGAAAAGTCCCCGGGTACCCTGAGCCGTGTGTGTGAAACGGGGCCGGGTAGATGATTTGTGTGTGAAAGGGTCCCTGTAGCTGAGCCTTTGTGTGTGAACCTTTGCCTGTAGCTGGGGTTGTGTGTGTTCGTCCCTGTAGCTGAGTGTGGGGTGTGAACGTCCCTGTAGCTGAGTCGTGTTTTGTGAAAACGTGCCTGTAGCTGGGGTTGTGTGTGTAATTTCCCTGTAGCTGAGCCGTGGGTTTTTTTGTGTAAGGGTGCTGTTGCTGAGCCGGTGTTTTTTTGGGTTTTTGTGGGAAAACGTCCCCGGGTAGCGGGAGTTTTTTTTTGGGGTGTAACGTCCCTGTAGCTGAGGTGTGTGTAACGTCCCTTTTTAAGCTGAGCCTTGTGTGTGTAACGTGCTGTAGCTGGGGCCGTGGGGTTTTAAAGTCTGTAGTGAGCGTGTGTGAAAAAGTGCCTGTAGTGAGTTGTTGTGAAATTTTGCGGAAAGCTGAGCGTGTGTTGAATGTCCCTGTAGCTGGGCCGTGTGTGTTTGTGCCTGTAGCGGGCCATGTGTGTTTTTGTAATGTCCTGTAGCTGACCCTGTGTGTGTAAGTTTTTTGGGCTAAAGGGAGTGTGTAAGGCCTGTAGTGGGGGAAATTTGGGTGTTTTAAAAGGGGCCTGTAGCTGGGGGTTTGTGTGAAATGTGGTGTAGGGGCTGAGCCGTGGTTGTAAGTGTTTTGAAAGTTTGGACCGTGTGGGGGAAATTGCCTGAGCTGAGCCGGGGGGTGATTGGTTGAAAGTGCTGACCCGGGGGTGTGTAAGGGTCCCTGTAGCTAAAGCCTGGGTGTGTAATGTGCGTGTAGCTGACCCTTTTTGTGTTTTAATGGGGGTGTAGCTGGCCGTGGGGTGAAATGTGCCTGTAGCTGGGGCCGGTGTGTGTAATGTCCCGGTAGCTAAACCCGGGTGGGGTGTGAAAATGTGGTGTAGTGTCCCGTGGGTTTTTGGGGTAAGTGCCTGTAGCTGACCCGTGTGTGTAACGTCCCTGTAGCTGAGCCTGTGTGTGAAAATGTCTTGTAGCGGGCCCGTGTGTGAAATTGGCTGTGCTGGGGCCGTTTTTCGGTTTTGGGGTGTGGGGGGTAATGTGCCCTGTAGCTGAGCCGTGTGTGGGTAATGGGGCTGTAGTGGGGCCGTGGGTTGAAGTCCCGTAGTGACCCCGGTGTGTGTAATGGGGTTGTAGGGGAAGCCGTGGGTTTTAAGTGCCTGTAGCTGAAGCCGGTGTGTGAAAGTGGGGGGTACTGAGCGTGTGGGGTGTAATTTTGCTGTAGCTGACCCGGTTGTGTTTTTTTTTAACTTTGCCTTTTTAGTGGCCGTGTGTTTTTAACGTGCCTTTTTGCTGACCCGGTGTGTGTTAATTTTCCCTTGTACCCTGAGCCGTGTTTTTGTGAAAATTTTTCCCTTTAGCTGACCCGGGTGTGTGTACGTGCCTGTGGGGGAGCCGTTTTGAAAACTTGACTGTGGCTGAGCCCTTTTGGTGTAAGTGCTGTGGCTGACCCCTGTGTTGTAACTTGCTGTGTTGAAGCCTGTGTTTTAACGTCCCTTTTTGGCTGACCCCTTGTGTGTAAGGGGCTGTGGCGAACCCCGTGTGTGTGTAACGGGGCGGTAGCTGAGCTGTGTGTGTAATGTGCCTGTAGCTGAGCCGCGTGTGTGTAACTTTGCCTTTTGCGGGCCCGGGTGTGTGAAAATGTGCCTGTAGCTACCCGGGGGCGTGTTTTCGGCATTGTGTGAAAATGGGGTTGTAGCGGAGGGGCGTGTGTATTTTAATTTTCCCTGTAGCTGGCCGGGGGTGTGTAAGGGGTTTTGTAGCTAAAGCCTTTTGGTGTGTGTGTAAAGGCCCTGTAGCTGAGCCGTTGGTGTGTAACGTGCCTGTAGTGACCGTGTGTGTGTAAGTCCCTGTAGCTGGGCCGTGGGGTTTTGTAAGTCCCCTTGTAGCGGGAACCCGGGTTTGTGTGAAAGTGCCGGGAGCTGGGTGTGTGTGAAACTTTCCCTGTAGCTGAGCCGTGTGTGTGAAACGTCCCTGTAGCTGGGTTGTGTGTGTAACGTCCCGGGAGCTGATTTCGTGTGTGTGAAAAACGTGCCTGTAGCTGATTTGGGGTGTGAAAATTTGCCTGTGGGCTAAAGGCCTGTGTTGAAAAGTCCCCTTTTGGGGGTGACCCGGTGTGTGTAACGTGTGTAACTGGGGTTTTTGTGGTGTAACGTCCCTGTAGCTGAGGGGGTGTGTGAAACGTGCGGGGAAAGCGGGGGTTTTGTGTGTAATGTGGTGTAGCTGAGCGTGTGTGGTTTTAAGTGCCTGTGGGCTGGGGTTTTTGGTGTGAAATGTGGTGTAGCTGACCCGGGTGTGTTTTAAGTGCCTGTAGCTGAGCCGGGGGTTTTTTCTTTGGTGATGTGTGTTGTAATGTCTGTAGCTGACCCGTGTGGGGTAACGTCCCTGTGGGCTGAGCCTGTGTGTGTAATTCCCTGTAGCTGGGGCCGGTGTGTGTAAGTTCCTGTAGCTGGCCGTGTGTTTTAAGTGCCTGTGCTGAGCCGTTTTGTGTGAAAGTTTTTTCCCTGTAGCTGGGGTTTTTGTGTGTGTAACGTGGTGTAGCTGGCCGGGTGTGAAAACTTTGCCTGTAGTTGAAGGTTTGGGGTTTTGTTGTGAAACGGGGTTGTAGCTTGAGGGGGGGGGTTTGGCAGGTGTGTGAAACTTTTGCCTGTAGATACCCCTTTTGTGTGTAACGTTGCCTGTAGCTGACCCGGGGGTTTTGGTTTTTGGTTTTAATGTACATGTAGTTTGAGCTGTGTGTGTAACGTGCCTGTAGCTGAGCACTTGTGTGTTTTAAACTTGCTTTGTAGCTGACCCGTTGGGGTTAAGTGCGTTTTAGCGGGACCCGTGTGGTAATGGGGCCCTGTACCCTGAGCCGTGTGTGTGTAATGTGCCTTTTAGCGGGCCCGTGGGTGTGTAATGTTTTGGGTAGCTGACCCGTGGGTTTTGTAACGTGCCTGTGGGCTGAGCCGGGGGTGTGTAAGTCCCTGTAGCTGAGCCCGTGGGTTTTTAAAAGTGCCTGTAGCGGGAGCCGGGGTGTGAAATTTGCCTGTGGGCTGAGCCGTGTGTGTGTAATTTGCCTGAAAGCTGACCCGGGTGTGTGTGTAAGTGCCTGTAGCTGAGCTTTGTTGTTTTGTGTAAGTGCCTGTAGCTGAGCCGTGTGTGTTTGAAAATTTGTTTTGTAGTTGAGCCTGTGTTTTTAAAAGGGTTTGTAGTGACCCCGTGTGTTTTGAAACGTGCTGTAGCGGGACCCTTTGTTTTTGTAAGTCCCTGTAGCTACCCGTTGTTTTGTGAAAACGTGCCTGTAGCGGGGACCCGTGTGTGTAACGTGCGTAGGCTGAGCCGTGTGGGGTGTAAGTCCCTTTTAGCTAAAGGGGGTTTTTAACCCTGAAGCGGGCTGTGTTTTAAGTGCCTGAAGCTGGCGGGGTGTTTGTAATGTGCCTGTAGCTGAACCCGGTGTGTGTAACGTCCCTGTAGCAAAAGCCTTTGTGTTTTTAAGGGGCCTGTAGTGAGCCGTGTGTGTGAAAGGGTTCCCTGTAGCTGGGTGGGGTTGTAAGTGTTGTAGCTGAGCCGGGTGGGGGTTTTGAATTTTCCCTGTAGTAAAACCCGTGTGTTTTAATGTGCTGTAGCTGAAGGGGTGTGTGTGAAAATGTGCTGTAGCTGAGCCGTGTTTTAAACGTCCTGAAACTGAGCCGTGTGTGTAAAGGGCCAGTAGCTGAGCGTTTTGGTGTTTTAATTGCCTGTAGCTGACCCGGGTGTGTTTTAATTTTGCCTGTGCTGAGGCCGGTGTGTGTAAGTGCCTGTAGTGGCCGTGGTTGGGGTGTGTGTAAGGTGCTGTAGCTAAAGGCCGGTGTTGTGTGTAACGTTGCCTGTATTGTGAGTGTGGGTGTGTGTAAGTGCCTGTAGCTGAGGGGTGTGTGTGAAAGTGCCTTTTAGCTAAACCCCTTTTGGTGGTAACGTGGTGTAGCTGAGCCGGTGTTGGTCGTTGTGGGGGTTTAAATTGCCTGTAGCTGAGCCGTGTGTGTGTAAGTCCCTTGTACCCTGGGGCCCGGTGGTGTGAAAACGTCCCTGTAGCTGAGCCGTGTTTTTAACTCCCTGTAGCTGACCCGTGTGTTTTAACGTGCCTGTAGCTGACCCGGTGTTTTGAAATTTGTGCGTGTAGCTGAGGGGTGTTTTGGTAGCGGGGCCTGTAGCTGAGCCGTGGTGTTTTTAAGTGCCTGTAGCTGAAGCCTTGTGTGGGTAATGTGCGTGTAGCTGAGCCGTGAGTGTAATGGATTCCATGTAATAACCAGATACCATTTCTTTGAATCCATCCTGCAGCAAAATAACCCCACCCCCCCACAAAAACCCTCCGTGTTTCACAGTTAGGATGGTTTTTGGTTTCCCAAGCTTCCCCCTTTTTCTTCCAAAAATAAGATGGTCATTGTGGCCAAACGTTAAATTTTTAGTTTTTCAGAAAACCCAAGACAGGTCCCCAAAAAAAATGTCGGTCTTTGTTCCTGTGCTTTTCCCATCCCTTTTAGAAAAAAGTTTTTAACGCCCCAAGCGCCAATATAAGAGAGAGTGCAAAAAAATGTCAAGGGAATACTCTGCCTTTTTCCCCAAAACTTTAATTACCAATTATATATAGAAAAAAAAGGGAACTAATCTTCTATATGTCCCCCAAACCCTCATTATGGGCCAATTTTTTCCAGAAAATAGTCAAAGCTAAAACAATCACTTTGTTTAAAAATAAATGGTAAAAACCGACCCAATGTGGTTAATCCACAAAAGCTTTTTCTATTCAAAATTTAACCCCGTATCTCAAAAACCAAAAAGGTCTTTTAAAAAATACACAAAAAAAGCCCCAAAAAATTACATAAACTTTTTGCAACGTACCTAAAAGTCTTCCAAAAAAACCCTGCATAGGATGTTTTAATCCACAGCAAACCACTTTACTGAAAAGTAAGGAACAGAACGTTTGTTTTCAAATTTTAAACCCAAAGTGTCCGATCGGCAGCGCTCGGGTCCCCCAAACCTTTAAAAAAAAAAAATGGCAGCCCTGATAAAGGGAAAGTCTTCCGAAACGGGGTCGGTTTTTTTTGTATTGGGACAACCCTCTGAAGTCTGGGTGATGTCCCCTTAGTTGCTAGTAGTTTTTTACTTTGTTGGAGACCCGAGCTTTTCCCGGGGCCGGGGAGCGTTTTTGGTTTTAATTGGAACAGAGGTTTTTGTTCCTTACTTTGTCTTTTAAAGTGGATCGGGGTTGGATATCATACGATCGGATGCAGTTTATGGCAAGAGCTTTTAGGAAATTTTTGGAAAGATTTTAATGAAATTTTTGGGGGCTTTTATGTGTTTTTTTAAAATTCCCTTTGTTGTAAAGAAAACGGGGATTTTGATTAAAAATAGAAAAACTCTTTGTGAACTAAACCCTTTTGGGGATCAGGTTTTTTCCATTGCTTTAATCAATAGTGATTGTTGAGCTATTTATTTTTCCGGGGAAAATTGCTACATTGAGTTGGAGGGATTTATAAAAGGAGTTATTTGCTGGTGTCATTTGTTTTTCCCTAATTTGCAGAAAATTAAAATCTGGCTTTTCTTTTCTTTTTTTTGGGAAAGTAATGGCTTCTTCCTGGCAGAGCGGGTGTTTCAGCCCATGTTGATAAAGTACGCGTTTCACTGTGGATAATGAAAAATCTTCCCAAGCTTCCCCCGCATCTTTAAAAGGGTTTCTTTTGCTTTTTTTCTTGGGTTGCATGCACATGTCGGCCCAAACCCGGGTTAATCTCTGGAAAACAGAACCCCCCAAACTTCTTTTTGTGGTAGGAGGGTTTGGACTTTCCCCATTTTGGTTTTTAATTATGTAAATTATTTGTATAGATAAAAAAAAGGCACCTTCAGGTTTCGGGGAAATTTTGGTGATCCAAAATTGTGCAAGTCCAAAAAATTTTTTCCTGAATTTTTGGGGTTTGTTTTCCTTAGACGGGGTGTTACACACAGAAGCGGGTGTCTTTCGGGGGTGTTTTAAAATTTTACATTCACAGCTGTGTCTCTAACTCAGATGTTGACATTAACCCATTCCGCTTTGGGGCGTTGCTTTAGCCCTTAGGGGGAAGTGACTTCCGGAAAATTGGAGAATGCTTTCTTTCCTTTGGCGTTTGTGCGGTCTTGCGGGGGGGGCCCGTTTGCGGGGCGCGCATGGGCCCGCAAAAAATTTAAACCGCTGGCCCCCAGGCCGTTTCCCCCCCGGCCCGGGAGTGAGCGGGGGCCCGGGGTGATTACCGCTTCATTCCCGCACCCTGTCATGGCTGCGTTTTTTTAAAGCCGCAGGAAGGAGGAGTGAGCTCCTCCTGCCTGCTCCCGTGGGGCTTGGCCTGTAGTCCCGGGCACCGATTCCTGTCTGATCCCCTGGGGAATTTGAACGGCATTTCCCCCGGGGTATCTGTAAACGTCCCCATGCCCGAAATGCTTTTGTGGGCATGGTGAAGGCGGTTGTCATGGGACCAGTACACAGTACTAAAATTTGCATGGTCTGCCTTCTAACAGAAAAATGTAAATAAATTGGGTTGGGAAGAAAAAGTAAAAAAAAAAAGTAAAAAAATTTTTAAAAATTAAAATGTCAAAAGTAAAAAAAAAAGTAAAACACAAAAAAAAAAATTTTAAAAACATTTTAAAACCCCGATTTCCCCCCTTTTTACAACCCCAACCGCCTCAAAAAGATAAAAAAATAAAAATTGTCCCCAATTTTTGGGTATTGGTGCGGGGGGTTTAAGGCCCCACCCTTTAAATCTTTTTTGGTTAAATTTAAAACCCGTCGGTGAACCCCGTTAAAAAAAAAAAAAAAAAACAGTCAAAAAATTGCGATTTTTGTCTTTCCTGCGAAAGTTTTAAAAGGGAAAATAAAAAGCGATAAAAAAATTTCATATAAACCCCAAATTTTTGTACCCAAAAAAAAATCCCAAAAAAAAAAAAGCCCTTTTAAAACCCCGTCTCTGTATACGGGAAAAAATTAAAAAAGTTATGGCTCTCAAAAGGGACGCGATGCTTTGTTTATTATTTAAAAAAAATTAAAAAAAATTTTTTTTTTTTTTTAAAGTGCATCAAAATTTAAAAAAACTTTTATAAATCGGAAAGGGCCCGTAATCGTATGACCCCGAGGTAAAACTTTAAATGGCGGTCCCCGGGGGATACTGCCGGTGAGCGCTGTTAAAAATTTAAAAATAAAAAAAAACTACTAGGATTGCAGTATTTTCTTCCCCCTGCCTTCCAAAAAAACGGATTTAAAACGGATCAAAAAGTCTTGTCCCCGCCCAAATTTTATACCCCTAAAAAAGTTCAACTCTTCCAGCAAAAAAACAAACCCCCACAAGCTATGTACACAGAAAAATAAAAAAGTTATGGCTCCCCGACTATGGCCCAGCAAAAAATGTTTTCCTTTTTGAATAAAAGTGTTTTTTTTTTGTGTTAAAAGCAGTTTAAAAAATAAAAAATTTTAAAAAATTGGGTATCCTGTAATAGTATCGCCTGGCCCGGGTAATACGAATGTAGCTATAATGCACCCGGTTGGGCCCCTTTTTAAAAAAAAAAAATAAAAAAAAACTACCAGGAAAGGGTGTAAATTTTTTTAAAAAAGCCTCACAAAAACCCTTTTTTTAAAAAGTTCAGAGCGGCATTTTGCCCCCCCTTTAAAAAATACTAATAAAAAAAGTTTAAATCCCCACAAAAAACAAAACCCTAATCAGCCCTGTATAAAAGAAAACTGAAAAAATTTTTAAAAGGCTATCAGAACAGGGGAAAAATAAAAATTTAATTTTTTTTTTAGAAACCCATTTCTATTGTTTTAAAAATAATAAACATAAAAAAAAAAATATAAAAATCTATATCACTGCAAAATGTACCCAACCCCCTTTGTTTAAAAATATCCCGTCATTTATAAATGGGACGGCGAACCCCCTGTTTAAAATTGAAACCCAAAAACAATGGGCGGAAAAAGCGTTTTCCCTCATTTTCATTTGCCCAAAGCAAAAAAAAAAAAAAACAACTTTTTAAACATCCTTGGGGCACCCAAAAAGTAAAAATACACCCCCAGATGAGATTATGAGGCGTTTCCCGTTTCCAAAAATGGGGTTTCTTCCGGGAAGTTTAAACCTGTTCTGGTAATTTGGGGGCCTTTGTAAATGCGGGAAAAGACCACCCAAAAACTCGCTTCAAAAAACCCCAAAAAAGCCTCCCTCCCTTGTACCCCCTGCCATGCGCCCAAACAGCAGTTCTACACCAACCCTGTAGGGTTTTTTGCCAAAATTGGGAAAAAATTTGGGAAAAGGTTTTTGGGGGTTTTTTACCCCGGGGTACCCTTTTTAAAAATTAAAAAATTTTTTAGCTAAAATTGCAGATTATTGGGAAAAAAATGTTTTTTTATTTTCACAGGGCCCAACGCTAAAAAATTTTTTTGAAAACACCTGTGGGGTCGATATGCTCACTCACCCCTGGGTTTATTCCTTAAGTGGTGTAGTTTCCAATATGGGGTTTTTTTTAGGGGAGTTTATTAAGTTTTTAAACACCCCTTGGGGGTCCGCAAACTGAAATGGCCCCTAAAAAAAAAGGTAATGAAAAAAGAAAAACCCCCAGTCCCTTTGGTGTCCTTTTATTCTAGGGTTGTGGTTTTAGCCAATAATGCACTAGGGCCAAAAAAAGGGGGGGATCTCTGGGAAAACCCGGAAAAATCTGGGGAAAAACAAATTAAGTTGTATTTCCCTGATAAATTTACCATATTTTGTGAACATTGTATAAAAATTGGAAAAAACTAAAAAAAAAAATGAAATTTGAATTTCAATTCCCCCTTTGCTTTAAAATTTCCCGTGAAAAACCTAATGGGTTAATAAAAATTCCAAATGCGGTTTTTTAAATTTCTTTTTAAAGTGTGTAGTTTTTTTAGTTTGGTCAATTTTTGGGGGTATCTAACCCCTAAAGGTCAAAACAAAAGTTTACGTTAGAAAATGGGGTGGTCCCCAAAAAATGTTTTTATTTCAAATTTTTTTTAAATTTTAAAAAATTTCTACTACATTTCTAAGGCCCCCCAATTTTCGTTAAAAAAAAAAAAGACTTTTAAAAAAAAATTTGCCAAAATACACGAATATGGTAGATGCTAGTTATAAATATTTTGAGTGGAAATAATATCTGTCTTACATGAGAAATTTTTGAATTTTTAAAATTGGTACATTTTTCAAATTTTTCACGTTTTTTTTGAATTTTTAAAATAAACAAGCTTTTGGACCAAAATTTCTTACTATTTTAAAAGCACAATGTGTCACGGAAAACAATCTCTGAATAAATGGATGGGTTTAAAAGTGTAAAAAATTTATTTAAATTTAAGTGACACATGACAGATTTCTTTTGAGCTGTACAAAATTGTTTAAAAGGGAGTAATCGTAGTGTATGGAAACTTTGCAGAAGTAAAAAAAAATCCCTTAAAAATTTCTGTCATTATTCTGGCTTTGGGAATAGAAATAATTTTGGTTCCCAAATTACCTAAAAAGGGGAAAAGGTTTTTTTGATTTATGTCGTTGGAGAATAACCTGCGATGTGTCTTATTTTTTGTATGAAAATTTTTGGTTTCAAAATATTTAATTGTCTCACGATACACAACAATTGTCAGATAAACGTCGTGGGGTTACATGCTTGTCATGGAGATTTTGACAATATTACTATCAGTGTGGGGAAGGGCAGCCCAAGATTATCCACCATACTGGGAACAATCAAATTAAATCAACAGATGACTAATATGGGAAATCTACGATAAAAAAAGCTTCCCAAATAAAAAAGTTATGACAATTACAGTCCCAGTATCTGTGAGAGGTGACCCCTCAGTGGTAAACCTGAAACTAAAAACATCCGAAAAAAAAGGTCTCACTCAGCCCGGTATCGGTTGGACTGTACTAAACAGTACATTCACTGCGTTTCTTCTCTAAGAGCCTATTGTCCATCACAAATTCTCCCTGGATGACTGTTATACTTCTTCGCTTACATTGAACCTGATGCCTAGTTACATTTCCATCTTGCTTATCACAGATTGTGCTTGGCTATTGGGGTAATACCTGCAAATTTCTGATATTCACCCAATGTTCTCTGATTCTATGTATCAGTTGTCTTTTTGTATTACGAACATACTGACGTTGGCCCTCGCAGGTACAAAGGTATAGGATACTCCTCTCTCGTGCGTCCAGTTCTAGTAATCTACTGATTTATATTCTGACCACAGACACCACCTGTTGAAGATCTTTGATTTATGTACGGACATGCACACATTTTATTGGCAATTCTATATACAGGTATATTTTATATGGATTTTTTCCATCAATCGGGGGATTTAAGTATACCCATAATGGGGATTATATAATAAAGCTTGGTGACTCGCTATCGTTTGAAGGTAAGGTCAGGATGCCTCTGCTGTTTGGGAATCACCCATTGTTTCTTATTTAGGGCCCAATAGGAAGGTTAGGTATATTTGTTACCCCCCAGTTGTAGGTAGGTTTACATGTCCCCCCCAGTAGGTTATAGGTACATAGGGCTCTTGCTCTCTGCTACACATTAGCTTTCAACTATAGGTGCTTCATGGACAAATCACAAGTTTTACATTTATACATTTGAAATTAATATTTATACTGCCTGAAAGACTTTTGATTTTGCTTGGAAATAATAGTTTTCTAAAAATAATAATGCTAAAAATAAATTGGTGTTTATGGGGCCTTGACTTTGGTGGAATTTTCTAAATCTGTTGGATTATTGGAGAGGGTCCAACACTGGCCTTTCAGGAAACATAGCTGGTCATACTTGATGGGATCCACGGTTTTTTTTTTGGGGTCAAAAAGAGCCACTTAAAATCCACATGCATTAATTCTTTTCTAAACTTTATTGAAAGAAAATTTCACATAAGAGTAAACAGATCAGCATTGATAATACATATAGAATTCAAAACTTAAACATAGAAGCGTTTATGGCTAATGTCTACAAATGATACTTGCTTGTTAATTTCAAAGCTTGTTATGTGATTAATAGATATGCTGTAATCTACCTTTTTCTGTGCAATGTGGAAATAAAAAGGAGATTATAAAAAAAAACAAAAAAAAAACTTAAAACATTCTTCCACTTAAATATAACATTAAGTACAAAGTAGAATGTCGAAAAACATTAACATTGTTTTGTACACGTGAGAGTATAAGAAAACATCCTATAGTCAGTCTATCTAATAAAGAATATAACAGTTTGTACCAATTTGAGAAAAAAGAACTAGTAGGAGTATTAATAATAGATCACTGTGATTAAGCAAACACAAATTACCTCAATGCCAGTAGGAGAAAATTTGGAAAAACCTTCAATAGCAAAAAAACAAGTTTCTTGGAACGTGACAAAAGAGCAGGACCCCAGCACATTTATATAGTCATCAGTTTGCTGTTGGAGAGGACCGGTCTATTACAGCTAATTGAGCGTGACTGGAGTTATTATAAATAATTTAAATGTCTAGTGATGATGTGAACGTCATCCATTCTCACCGAAAACCCTTACTAAAATTCCTCGAGGATTGATTGTGATCTGCCTTGTATCTCCTCATACGCTGGACATGAAACATTTCTTTAAAACACTCTGAGACAGAAGGTACATGGCGTGGATCTCCATTTTATGGGGATTAAAATCTCTGCTCGTTAACGGAAAGAATAATTATCAAGCTCCCTTCAAATCACATAGCCCCTTAAGGCAGCCCGAGAAGTAAAAGGACAGATGGATCATTCTGTCGATAAATACCTTTAATTAGTGTTATTATATCTATGACCTTAAAAGGGGTTGTCTCAATACAAGGATTGCTGCTTTTTATGTTAAAAGATCTTGCAAAAAAACAAGTCACTTTGTAATAAGCTGTCACTTTAACAGTAGTCCTACCTATTCTGAGATTTTCTCCTCTTGTTAGGACTGCTTCTGCTCCTCAGGTTGCTGATTGCTTACAGGAACTTGTTTGATCTCCTGATAGGCTGCAGCACTGGTTGCTATAGCTACAGACCTGGCTTCTACTGGCAGCCTGAGTGGAGAGCAGTAAAACACACCCGCTGAATTAAAAAACGCCACAGCTCAGCTCCGTCTTGAAAAGAATTGCATGTCAAGACGGAGCACAGCTGGCTATTGAAACAGGGAGCGGGTTCTCTCATGTGAACGCCGTCCTGTTCACGCAGTGGGGTTTTTGCTGTGGGCCCCCAAAGAGGGCCCCAAAAGCGCTTTAACAGGGGGTTATACTCCTTGTGAACAAGCCCTAAGACTCTGGCAGCAACTGTCGCCAAGCAATATGATGTCAAATCTTCAAGGGCTAAACCACCTTTTTCTTTTTTCTGATTAAGATATCCTAAAGATTCTTGTTTTTTATTGGCCCAAACAAATTTCCTAAAATATTTATTTTTTATAGTCGTTTAATTGGGTTGTTTAAAATAGGTAAAAAGACTGGGCAAAATATTCATTTTTAAAATTTTGTCCTTCCTAACCAGGAAAAAAATCTTTTTTTGTCCCATTGGACAAATCACCTTATATTTCGTAGCAGTGCTGCAAAATTTACTCAAGTACAGCTCCCGTTTTGCTGGATCTGAATCCCTAAATACGTAAATTAGTCTTTTGCTCATTTGCAGGGGAATCTGGTTTTCAAAGTATTTGCTAACTAAAGATCTAGAGTGAGGTTTAGGGATGCACTTTTAGAGAAGTTTACCTTGAAGTTACTTAGGAGGCTGAATCAATCCAAGAGGACGTCTCAGGTTGCGTTATATACAAGAGATCATCAGCGAATGCTGCACATTTTTGTTGTTTTATTCTTTTAGAATTCCCTTTATTCCTGTCGGACCTGATGGACGCATTAAGTTTCCCTCACAACCAAATAGGGAATTGGGACAAATGGGCAACCCTGAGGCATTCCATACGAAAGGCTGTTGACAATGTGCCGTTGACTCTAATTTGTGCCGACAAGTGATGATATAAGGCAAAAAAAAATTTGCATTAGAATTAGTCCAAATCCCGCATTTGACAGAGTAAACTCCAAAAAATGCCAATCCACTTTGTCAAATGCTTTCTCTCCATCTAAAGATAATAACACGAGAGGGGTCCGAGATTGCTGTGCTTGGTGGATAGTAGAAAATGTTTTAAGGGTATTATCAAGGGCTTCTCTGTTAGACACGAAGCCAACCTGATCTATATGTATTAGATCTTCCAGCACCGTATTGAGTCTGTTACCAATGAGTTTTGTGTATACTGTAATTTGGTGTCAGTGTTCAATAAGGATATAGGTCTATAACTCTGGCAGAGAAGTGGGTCTTTCCATGGTTTGGGGATCACTGCAATGTGCGCTTGTAGAAAGGAGGACAGAAATGGGTTAGTATTTGAGACTGATTTAAATGAATCCAAAAGGGGGATTGACAACTCCTCTCTAAGTTATTTATAAAATTTGGACATAAATTCTTCAGTCCCTGCCGGCAAAGAAGAAATGGTCAGATATAATTCAGAAGGTTTCCAAGGCAAGGAGTTTATCTGAATTAAGTTTGGGCAAGGCATACTTTCCCATAAAAGATTTCAGAGCTTCAGTCGCAGTGGAACTAATTGGGCTGTTATGATTAGAAGGGAGGGGATAAAGAACCTTATAGTATAAGTAAAAACTGTCAAGAATCTCTGGTTTAAAAAATGTTGCTCTTCCTGACCTTATCTTAATCAAGTGAATAAATAAGGAAGTTATTTTGTTCCTAAGGGCTCTGGACAACTTTCTGCTTAGCTTATTGCTCCAGCTGTATTAAGAGCCAGTGCATAGCTGTTTGAATCGAGCAGTCTTTTTATCCATTAATTGAAGAATTTTGTGCTTAGTGTGCAGGAGATCTCTCAGATCTGATTCTGGTGGATTGTGGATTTATGGGAGGATTCCAGTGCTGCTAGCTTAGTTAGCAGTGCATTCATTTTGGACGCTGCTTCCCTTTTCAGCCTTGCACCATGTTTAATCAAGGTCTCTCTTACTACTCATTTTACCAATTCCCATTTTGTTTGAGGAGAGGAGGGGTTGGAAACGTGGTCACTGAGAAATGTTTACTGTTTTGTGTAATTTCACCCAGACAAACAGCGTCCTTTAGGAAGGATTTATTGAGTCTACAATTATAGCTTTTGCCTGAGATATGAGGCATCGTTAACTCACAATGTACTGGTGCATGGTCTGGTAACAGGATGTTGCCAATAGTGAGTTTTATGGCAATGAGCAATAAGGCATGGTGAAGAAATAAATATATATATATATATATATATATATACACTCACCGGCCACTTTATTAGGTACACCATGCTAGTAACGGGTTGGACCCCCTTTTGCCTTCAGAACTGCCTCAATTCCACAAGGTGTTGCAACGATGCTCAATTGGTACCAAGGGGCCCAAAGAGTGCCAAGAAAATATCCCCCACACCATGACACCACCACCACCAGCCTGAACCGTTGATACAAGGCAGGATGGATCCATGCTTTCATGTCGTTGACGCCAAATTCTGACCCTACCATCCGAATGTCGCAGCAGAAATCGAGACTCATCAGACCAGGCAACGTTTTTTCCAATCTTCTACTGTCCAATTTCGATGAGCTTGGGCAAATTGGAGCCTCAGTTTCCTGTTCTTAGCTGAAAGGAGTGGCAACCCGGGTTGTGGTCTTCTGCTGCTGGAGCCCATCTGCCTCAAAGTTAGCCGTACTGTGCGTTCAGAGATGCTCTTTTGCCTACCTTGGTTGTAATGGGTGGCTATTTGAGTCACTGTTGCCTTTCTATCAGCTTGAACCAGTCTGCCCATTCTCCTTTGACCTCTGGCATCAACAAGGCATTTCCGCCCACAGGACTGCCGCTCACTGAATGTTTTTTCTTTTTCGGACCATTCTCTGTAAACCCTAGAGATGGTTGTGCGTGAAAATCCCAGGAGATCAGCAGTTTCTGAAATACTCAGACCAGCTCTTCTGGCACCAACAACCATGCCACGTTCAAAGGCACTCAAATCACCTTTCTTCCCCATACTGATGCTCGGTTTGAACTGCAGGAGATTGTCTTGACCATGTCTACATGCCTAAATGCACTGAGTTGCCGCCATGTGATTGGCTGATTAGAAATTAAGTGTTAACGAGCAGTTGGACAGGTGTACCTAATAAAGTGGCCGGTGAGTGTATATATATATTATATATAGTTATATAATATATAGTTATATATAATATAGTCTATCCTACTATATCGTCTGGCAGTTGCATGTAGAAAGTATAATCCCGCATATAGTGAGGCACCAGGCATCGCTAAATTGCATGTGATGCAGTCGTTTTTTTAAATTTTATTTAACTTGTTTAGTGAAAGAGAGGAGTGCCCAGAGGAGGTGTCTATGCTCGGTTGTATAGCCAAAATGATTTTACCCTGAGCATATGCGTTCAGTTCATCCAATACATTGGATATGAATGTAAGTTGGCCTTGATTTGGCGCATATATGTTTGCTATTGTGAAGGCAGAACCTCGTATGTCACATTTAGCAAAGATAAATCTCGCATTGTTATCCTTTTTAACATCTAATAGCTGAATGGGCAGGCTCTTGTGAAAGAAGATGGGCACTCCTTTGGTTTTATTGCTTGGGTTGTTGCTTTGGCACCAGAGGAGGAAGTACTTATTCTGATAATTCTCCGACTGATTAGCCTTGTGTTATATAATATTTGCGACCGTCTCTCCGGGATATTAAATCCCTTAATGTTAAGGGATACAATTTAAAAGGTTGCCATAATGTAAGGTATATGTCAAAGCTCTATCGGTGGGGTTAGTGTCCTTCCTAAAGTCATGACCAATCACTTGTCAAAAAAAAACCAAAAATGACAATTACAGTAGATTAACAGTATAACTAAGTTTAGCAAACAAAGTGTGGGCAAATAGAAAATGCTAAACAGCGCAGTGTTTGTAACTGCTTTAAACAAGCACATAGTGTTCACGCCAAAACCTATGTAATATAACAGAAAGACCTGTCAATAAGTCACTACAGAGCTACCTCCAGTGCCCATAGCAGTAGCATATTAAATAATGCCAACAAAGTGTCAAAGAGTTGACTTTTAAAGATATTCTGAATCTATTATGAGCTTTTAGAGCTCCGGGATCTTGGCATACGTCTTTTCTTCAGGCATAGAGACAGAGACAAAAACTTTAGGTGCAAAATACAGGTCTTCAGTATTTTTATTTTCAGCAACACAGGTAGAAAACAGGTGCCAGACATGCACAATGGAAGCAAACAAGAAAACCTGCTCCTCTGAGCTCTAACTAACAAAATTACACTTACTAGCACAATGCAAGTATCCAAACAGCCTGTTCAGCCTCCGGGTTCCAGTTTATCATAGTGGACTTCGTTCCTTTCGTGAGTGCAGCTAGTGAGGCAAAATCTGGCACAAACCTTCGATAGTAGCCTGCGAAGCCCAGGAAGGCTCTAACCTGCTTTTTAGATATGGTTTAAGGCCAATTTCTTGTCTACTTGGGGTTTGATAACCCCTCGGCTGATCTTGAACCCGAGGTAGCGAGCCTCCTCTAGCCCTATCGCACACTTTTTTGGGATTTGCTGTTAGACCGCCTGCCCCTATGGCGTCTAGGACCGCTTGTACCTTAGCTAGATGGGAACTCTAGTCCCAACTATATATAACTACATCATTCAGATATGCGGCTGCGTAATATTTATGGTGCTGCTGGATGAGGTCCATCAACCTTTGGAATGTTGCAGGAGCCCCATGTAGAACAAAGGGAAGGACAACATACTGGGTGTCCCTCTGAGGTGGAAAAGGCAGTTTTTTCCTTGCCTCGTCTGTGAGGGGAACCTGCCAATACCCTTTGGTGAGGTCTAATGTGGTAATTTACCTGGCAGGGCCCAACTTTTTGATCAGTTCGTCGACCCTTGGCATGTGGTAGGCATCACACTTTGAGATTTCATTTAATTTTCGGCTGCCCTCCGGTTTGGCTATGATTATTATGGGGCTCGACAAACCGCTTTGTGACTTTTCACCCCTAGGGCTGACATTTTTCACACCTCTTCAGGGATTGCTCATCTCTGGGCTTCCGGTACTCTATATGGCGTTAACCGTACCTTTTGCCCTGGCTCCATAATTATATTGTGTCTAATGACCTCTGTTCAGCCTAGCATTTCAGAGAATACACATTGGTTCCTCTGTAGGAACTCTCTGACCTCTGCCCATGGACCTCTGATAAGGACTCTGAAATATGGACAGGAGGTAATACCTTGTTTGCAACCTCCCTGAACGCCTTTGCAGCCGCCAAACTTTCTCAGGTCCTTCAAGGGTTTGATGAGGCTTCCTTTTCCCTGGCTGGAACATCTTATAGTTCACCTCATTCACCCGTTCACAGATCTCGTAGAGACCTTGCCACTTTGCTAGAAACTTACTTTTCATGGTCGGGACTAGTATAAGCACACTGTCACCTGGCTGAAAGACTCTGACCCTTGCCGTCCTGTTATAAACCCAGGCCTGTGTTTCCTGGGCCTGCTGCAGATTCTCCCTTACAATGGGCATGACCGCCGCGATCCTGTCCTGCATTTCGGCTATATGCTCGATTACACCCTTGTAAGGGGTGTTCTCCTGTTCCCAGGTCTCTCTGGCTATATCTATTAGCCCCCTGGGATGTCTCCCACATAGCAGCTCGAACGGAGAGAACCCTGTGGATGCCTGCGGGACTTCTCGGATTGAGAACATCAGGTAATGGCTGATCCCAGTCTCTACCATCCTTATCCACAGCCTTTTTTAACATCCCTTTTAGGGTCTTGTTAAATCTTTCCACCAGACCATCGGTCTGGGGATGGTATACGGAGGTACGAAGGCGTTTAATTTTCAGCAGGCGACATAGCTCTTTGGTCACTTTGGACATAAAAGGGGTGCTCTGATCCGTCAGGATCTCCTTTGGGATCCCTGTACAGGTGAACATGAGGAAAAGCTCCCTAGCTATTCCTTTTGAGGAGGTGTTTCTAAATGGAATGGCCTCTGGGTAGCGGGTTGCATAATTAATCACCACCAGGATATGCTGATGTCCCCTCACCAATTTAGGGAGGGGCCCGACCAGATCCATGCCGATCTGGGGCACTTCGATGATAGGTAGAGGGACCAGTGGGCTCTGGAAATGGGGTATAGGAGCATGGATCTGACACTCTGGGCAGGACTGACAAAATTCCTCCACTGCCCTATATATGCCAGGCCAGTTGAAATTCCACTCCACCCGCCCTTTGGTTTTCTCCACCCCTAAGTGTCCCCCAAACACATGGAGAATGGGATAACTCCAAAACCATGTGGACATGGGACCGTGGTACCACCAACTGCTCCACCACCTTTGTTGTCTTTTTCACCCTGTACAGCAGGTCATTATGTACGGCGAATGTGGGTAGACCAACCCCTCCCCTAGTTCCTGAAGTCTACCATCAATTACCTTAATGCTTTTCCAAGCATTCACCAGGTTAAGGTCCCTCAATTGTTCTGTACCAAAATGTCTTCTCGAGACTGGTGAGGAGGAGAATTGTAGCTCAGAGGGGGTTTCCTGTGGGTCTCCCACCAGGACCAATAATGGAAACGGTACGGGTTCTACAGGTGGTACAACCTCATACATGACATTTGTTTTATTCCCCCACATATCCCAAAATAAGGGGAAGTCCCATCCAATAATCACGCTGTGGGGTAAACTTGCCACAACGACCATCTCATGTTGTGCAACCCCACAGGGAGTCTCTATTGTAAGTAGGGTGGTGGGGTAGTCCTTGATGTCACCATGGATACAAAGTATTCGGCGTGAGTGTAGTTGGTCCGAGTTCGCCAGCTGGGCTTGCACTAGGGTTACCAAGCTCCCAGAGTCCAGGAGAGCCTGCACCGAGTGTCCATTAATGCTAACAGTGCACTATCATTGGTCAACCCCAGCAGCAACCTGAGTGGAATAAGATAGTCATGCAAACCAGGAGGTATACCTCCCCAGGCCACGGTCTATGGATTCCCCCACTATTGGGCAATGTACCTCCACATGTCCCAGTCTTTGGCACCGCCAGCAGACGATGGAGTCCAGGCTATAGGGAAAAGGTCCCTTTTTGGGGTTCCCCCCTTTCGCTTAATCGTGACCCATGTCCCTCAGGACCTTTTCTCTCCCCTTTTAGGACGGTACAGTCTTACCGTGAGTGGACGTCTACGGATTCCCAAGAGGATGTAGCACCTGTAGGAACGCCTCGGTGGCACTGTATCTCTCCACAACCATGACCAGTTCATCCAAACTTTTGGGGTCCATGTATCCCACGCTGGAGCCTTATGGGAAGTGCCCGAACAAAACGGTCACAGACAACCCGCTTGACCACCTGGGCAGGTGTGATAGTCTCTGGCTGCAGCCACTTGTTGATAAGATGGAAAAGGTCATACCGAGCGGGCTTTGCAGGATCAAACTCCAAGGCTTGGACTCTCTGGGCTCACCCCGCCAGGGTGACCACTAGTCAGGCCAGTATTCCCCCTCTCAGCTTGGTGTAGTCCTTGGCATTTTGCACCCTTAGTTTAAAGTAGGCCTTCTGCGGTTCGCCCGTTAGGAAGAAGGCCAGGACACAGCTGCTGTCTTTCTGCGTTCCTCTCAAAGGTCCCCAGGTAAGCCTCGATGTCATCATCCTTGGTCATTTGATGGAGCATATTTTGCACCACTTGGTGGGGAATGCCCACCTGATGACCCCTCTGGCCTCACAGACAAAGTCCGTGGCTGCTGCTGCTGCAGAGTCTGGTTCACCTGCTGTTGCTCCTTCACCCTGGCTTGGTGGGTTTCAATTAGCAGGCGATTGGTCTCAGCTTGGGCCCGAATGGTCCTCTTCATGTGCCTTTTGCTGGCTAGCCACCATCAGCTGGTGGTTAGCGTTCGCTTGAATCAACTGTTTCACCAGCTCGTCCATTTTAGCCGACTCTACTGGCTGTGTGGTTGCAGCTTTCACCCAGGACATGCGCTGATTGGCCAGTTTGGTCCCCATAGGATATAATGGTCCTCCCGTAGCTCTTTCACTGATTGGTTAAGACAGTGGAGGGGAATGTGAAAGAACCAATCAGCGTCTTTTATATGTCGCTACACACAATTCTTTTGAGCACACTCAGTAGACTATTAAAAACATGGACACACAGTAACTCAGTCTGTGATTGGTCAAATTATATTTCCCTCCTTTCCTTAGCCAATGGGTTTTTATCTTTATTATAAGATATGTTATTTAAAGGAGTTGTCTCATTACGAGCTTTCAGCCTGTCAGTGTCCCTGGTAAGTTGAACTGAGGGGCGTGCTAGCTTGTCTGTCTCTTCTGCTCCCTCTCCCTCCCTCTCCCCCCTCCCATCAGCACACAGGCAGCTACGTAACTTCTATACAGGGGGGGAGGGGGTTTGCTCTCAGAGTTCACCCTGTGTGTGCCTGCCTAGGTCTGTTACAGGAGAGGCTGATCTAGGAGTGTAGAGAGGAATATGAAGCTGTGTGCTAATAGAGCAGAGGGGATGCAAGTGTTCCTATATCCCCTGCTTAGCTTACAAGTCTCCACATCTCCAGCAACAACAAGGGAAGTGTTACTATACTCAGGATGTCTCACTAATACTGGAGAGCATAAAGTATTCACAAGCCTGATCTGTATAATATTAGTATAGTCACAGTTCCAAAGACATATCATGATTATAGTAACAGACAGGGTCACTGCTGTCACATCTATCTGTGTAGAGAGCAGGAGGAAGCAGGCACACACAGGGTTAATCCAGGGAGCACGGACACAGACGCCAGAGTCCTCCTTCCCCCTCCTGCACTACAGAAGCATTCTGTGCGGGAGGGGCTCTCTGCTCCGACCTGTCCCTTTAAAGGTGATGAGTCATTCAGACCTGACAGCCAGTAAGATAAGGATCAACAGGTCGGCTACTATAGAGATCTGAGAAGCTGATGTAGTAATACTAACAGGGCTAGCTCAAAATCAGTAGGACATTTGTAATGAACATATATTGCAAAGCTGCTTGTTTTTTAAAGATCTTTAAATTAAACCCAATCATTGTAGCGAGACAACCCCTTTAAGTATATTATTTACATAGGCTTTTATGTGTTGTATATTCTGTATTATGATTGGTTGATTTCCACGACCAATGAGAGCAAACTCTGTATTTTAAATATGTCTTATTTCTCGGATGTTGTCTTGAACACATACTTCTGATGAAGCGCCAGTGTAGGCGCAAAACACGTTAAGTTTCAGTGTGTTTTATGGTGTTAAGGTTAATACCCTTTCATGACACTTTTATTAGAATAAAAATCGTTTGTTTTTTATAACACTTGTGCTGCCTCAGACTGAGGTGTTTTCTTGCAACGAGCGCCAGGGCTTTTTGCTTTTAGCCTCCAGCTTCACTTCCACTCTTCACGCTCATTACTGCTCCCACGGTTTTTGAGAAGGGAGACCCGCGGCTGCCATTGGTTAGGCTCAGAAGAAGAGCCTTTTATATGCTTATGAGAAGTTGTGCCTCTAACTTATAAGCACAACTTCCGAAGGTGAGCAAGAACCTTTATTTGACTTTCTTTTCACGGCGCCATCCATCCTTACTATGCGTATAACAAGTCTTTGGGATCCTGAAAGATGTTACTTCAGTGTACCCAATCGTGTAGTGCCTCTTGATGAGGATGGATGAGTGGAGAAGGGCATATTTACTGGAGCTGAGTAGGTGTAGTCCCAATCAGGAAGAAAAATCTAAGGCAGCTTCAAGATGGTTAAGAAATAAGGCAGGTCAGCTGGTGTTCGAAAGGAGACTGTTCCATCCTGTGTCCGGACATGGAGAGCAAAAGGGTAGCCCCAGCGATATGGAATTTGTTTCGTTGTAGAATGGATAGCAGTGGCTTTATCATAGACCTTAACCTAGATAAGTCCGAGAATATAGCAGTCTTGGCTCCTTCGTACGTGATGTTAGGGATGAGTCTTGCCTTTTTCATTACTTCTTCTTTGACAGAATAATAGTGGAGTCGACAGATGACATCACGTGGCTTGGAAGTGTTGTAGCTCACGGGTCTTAGCACTCTATGTGCCCAATCAATTTGAATGTGAGTGTCAGGAGCCTTGCACAGGAGCATGTTGAAGAGCTTAGATAGCGATTGAGCCAAATCCTGCGTTTTGACCACTCCCAGAAGGCCTCTAATTCTGATGTTATTTCTCCGGTTTCTGATTTCCAGATCGTCAAATTGGTCCAATAAATTCTGGTGCATAGTTTGTTGATTCTTAAGAGCATCTTGAAGCCCAGTTAATGAGGACTGAGATGACTACAGATTTTGTAACTTATCTTGAATGGCAAAAATGTCTGTTTTAACTGCACATATATCTTGTTGCCAAGCGCTTTTAAGCTGAGATGTAAGAGACGCTATATCATTTTTAGTAAGTAATAAAGTCAAAAGCGCCTGCAGCTCCAGGTGACTCTGAAGAGAAAGTAAGGCTTTGTCCCTTGAGATCACAGGGGTGTTGTTGACAGTGTCACTATGTGCAGACTGGAATTGACTTGCAACAAGGTGTAAGGTCTCAGACACTCAGAACAGTGTAGGAGCAGCGCTGGTTTGCCAAGTCGCCACACTAAGTGGGCTATCAGAGGTATGCATGGTCATACAGGCTCAGTGACAAACCCAAGAAAACTGTGAGCTGTGACCCTGCTCCTCATGAGCTTTATAGTAGATGGTTCTCTCATAACATAATGATTGTACATACAGGCGCCATGCTTCCACAGGCTTCTTATTATTAGTTCTATTTCCATCCCACTAGTGTATAGAACAATTGTACAAAACCTCTTTTGTGTTTTTGTTTAATGGCATTTGCTATGCAGTTGCAGTATCATCCGATCAATAAATAGGGTTGTTCACACTGATATTAACCAGCACTTATTGGCCTATAGGCCTCTCGGAGGAACGAAGGTTGCTGTTTCGTGAGGAGGGTTGGGGGAGGTAACCTGTGTTAGGGAATGTTCCTGGTCAAATCTATACTTTGGTCACATTGACAAATATAATTGTTTTCAAAGCTCCCTACTATACAGTGGAATATGCGATATTTATGTCGACAAATTTTAAATCGCTGTACTCTCACCCTGATTTTTAATTTTACTTTCTGGAAAATAAATAAAAAATGTTCAAAAAATAAGTAAATAGGTTCATGTCATGAAATTTTTTTTTTTTTACTAAAATGTCTTTTCTCGTTTGTGAGTTCTTTGATGTCGAATAAGAGTTGATTTCTGAGCAAAACATTTGCCACATTCTCAAAATGAAAATGGCTTCACTTCTGTGTGAGTTCTTTCATGTTTATTAAGATTTGATTTCTGAGTAAAACATTTGCCACATTCTGAACATGAAAATGGCTTCTCTCCTGTGTGAGTTCTTTCATGTTTCTCAAGACCAGATTTCTGAGTAAAACATTTGCCACATTCTGAACATGAAAATGGTCTTTCTTTTTTCTGTTTGGTGAGTTCCATTCTCATTGTTTTTCTCAGCACTCAAGCTATTTCTGAGTAAAACATTTGCCACATTCTGAACATGGAAATGGTTTCTCTCCTGTGTGAGTTCTTTCATGTATTTCAAGATTTGATTTCACAGTAAAACATTTGCCACATTCTGAGCATGAAAATGGCTTCTCTCCTGTGTGAATTCTTTCATGTTTTTCAAGAGCTGATTTCCGAGTAAAACATTTCCCACATTCTGAACATGAAAATGGTTTCTCTCCTGTGTGAATTCTTTCATGTGTCTCAAAATGTGATTTCCGATTAAAACATTTGCCACATTCTGAACATGAAAATGTCTTCTCTCCAGTGTGAGTTATTTCATGCCTCTCAAGATTTGATTTCTGAATAAAACATTTGTCACATTCTGAACATGAAAATGGCTTTTGTCCTGTGTGAATTCTTTCATGTTTCTCAAGAGCTGATTTCCGAGTAAAACATTTCCCACATTCTGAACATGAAAATGGCCTCTCTCCTGTATGAGTTCTTTCATGTATCTCAAGACTTGATTTATCAGTAAAACATTTGCCACATTCTGAACATGAAAATGGCCTCTCTCCTGTATGAGTTCTTTCATGTTTCTCAAGACTTGCTTTCTCAGTAAAACATTTGCCACATTCTGAACATGAAAATGGCCTCTCTCCTGTATGAGTTCTTTCATGTCTTTCAAGATTTGATTTCTGAGTAAAACATTTGTCACATTCTGAACATGAAAATGGCTTTTCTCCTGTGTGAATTCTTTCATGTTGAACAAGATTTGATTTCTGACTAAAACATTTGTCACATTCTAAACATGAAAATGGCTTCTCTCCTGTGTGAGTTCTTTCATGTTTCTCAAGATGTGATCTACAACTAAAGATTTTTCTACATTCTGAACATGTAAATGGATTCTCTTCTATGTGAGTCATTTCATGTCTCTCAAGATCCGATTTCCCAGTAAAACATTTGCCACATTCTGAACAGGAAAATGGCTTCTCCCCTGTGTGAGTTCTTTCATGTTTTGCAAGATGTGATTTACGACTAAAGCTTTTTCCGCATTCTGAACATGAATATCGTTTCTCTCCTGTGTGACATTGATATTCAACACCACTTCTGTGACTTTCATTTTGTTCAACAGTCCGTGGTGAATCAGAATATAGGACCTGCGTAATAAAATCCGCTGACAGATCTTTGGAAGGAAGGACTGAGTATATGTCTGGATAAATAGCATGCCCATCATATGTATCTTGTGTGGTACCACCATCATCTGATGTAAAATCTGATATTATAGATCCTTTTGCGCTCCTGGTACAGTCACCTACCAAGAATAAAACAGATTTGATTTTGTTTATAAATATACCGTAACCTTAAAAGTTATATTGATATTTTATAACATTTCTATATAAGAACGCCCATACAAATTGCAAGACAAGGCCAGTGGTGGCAAAACAGTAGGCCTCTGAGTAAGGACCAACAGATTGTGATGTTAGGCCATTGGGCTGTGTTTTTTTGCCGTTTTATATTTCTTTGTTGAGGCCAGCATCTATACATGTATCAGTCATATATCAGTATGGCCGTCACCACTGCATCCAGCAGCTACATGCTCTCCAGCACAGAGCAGTGCAGGGGCAGGATGGTCATGTATGAAGCAGTAATGAATTTTGGGCCAGTGTAATAGTGGCTGCCATCACTGATATGGGGCATTGGAGGATCTGGAAAAGGTGTCTGCTAAATCTGTTGCAGCATCCTCCACAAGCTGTTAATGCATGTTGCCAGCACCTAGCTGAAGCTGTTAAAAATTATATACTATTTCCATGCCAAGATTAGTCTCTCTTATTCCGAAAAGATCAGAATTTTCACTGTAAGTTCTCTGTGCAGATCTGATAAGAGGGGAGAGGAAGAATCAGAGCCGCTCTCTTAGTGTAATAATCTTGTACCACTACTCAAAAGTGCTAAATAAATAGCTAATGGACTCACTTAGAGAGGTTGTGCTATAATAGGCACAAAATTATTAGGCACTGGTGCTGAGTTATAAGTCTTCACAAATATAAAGAATCTTTATGAGAACTGTTTATTTAATACATGAAACGCGTTGTCCTGTCATGTCTAACTAAACATTTCTTATGAATATTCTTTATATCTGTGAAGACTTATAATCCAGCGCCAATGAGATGCACTCATGGTTACTTGGAATTCGAAAAATTGTACTCTATTCACTCCCAGATTTTGGTTTTATCCCAAAAGATCTTGCATAAAATATATAAAGCAGGATCTCAGAAAAACCCACAGTGTCGCAAATCCAGAACTGCCATCTAAAAACACTGTATGAGTAAAATGAGAAAATTTGGGACCTATACAGTGAATTGGAGAGCCCCAGGGGGTGAGGGGGACATTTTTTGTATTTTTTTGGACAAAAGAAGAGCGGAGGGTCAGGGAAGGGGGTTGTCAGGGGTTTAAAAGGTTTTTTATAAAATTTTAAAATTATAATAATTAAAATTAGTCTGCAGAAAATTTGGGTGATTACAGTTATCTTAATAGCATTCTTTTAAATTTTTATTAGGCTATGGCCCCTTCTGTTATGGCGAAATCACCCCTTTCCCAGAAAGGCACTAAGGCTCTGTAAGGTGAAGGACAGAGGAACGCTTTTTATACAGAAATGATATTAAAAATCAAAATGAATTGTTTTTTAAAATTTGAAAAACCCTCTCCCCCCCCCCCCGGGGCACCACAGCTGGCCAAAATATTAACGGAGCTGTTGCTGGCCCAATCATTCTGAACCTTAAAGGGGCCAAGAAGAGATCAACTTCCAGTGTAAGTGGGTTCTAAAGCCTTCTAAGGAGGGCTTGAAAGTATTTGAACTTTTTGGCTGTAGTAATGTGTGCTCCATTGTGGGGTCATAAAAATTGGGCAAAAAAATTTAAAACAAAAAGGGCAACAAAAATTTAACAAAAAGAAAATATTAACCAAATTTTTCACGAGACCACCTTCCATGCCTATCTACACGATTTCTGCTTCCCCTTGTTGTGGGGAAATATACCTAAACCAGGCCCGTTAGAAATCTCCATGTTTATCACTTTCTCTTATTTTTCAAAAGCCACAAATTCCCGTGCCCTTAAACCTCAGATGATTCTCTTTCTACCCTTGCCCCCTCTCTGCAGTCTGAGGAATGCATGTCTGTGTGTAACAAGCTTTCCCTTTTTTACAATCTTTTTTTACATAACCTATCCTCCTGGATTTTCGAATCTTGGGTGACCCTCCCACACAAGTCCCCACTGCCTCTCTTATGGCGCCCTTCAATTTAGTCTGCTCCCTCCCCCCCAACAAATGGTGGGGGTGCTGGCCCTTTCCCCCGTCTCATATCTTTTTTCTTTGTCCCCAAACCCCCTCTACCTTCCCCCCCTCTTCCTTTTTTTAGGGTGCTCTTGAGGTGCGGAAATGTCTTTCTTTATCTAAACCTCAAATGACCTCCCCCACTTACAGCCAGGCCCTTCAACTGACTTTTTCATATTTTCACCACTTTTCTACTGCTTTGCATATCCATTGACATTACCAATATCATTATGGGAGACTTCAACATCCTTATTGACTGGAACCATTCAGCTTCCACCCAAATCTTTTCATCGCCTCCTCCTTCCCCCTCTCTCAGTGGGCCTCTGCACCCCTCACAAGAGTGACAATGCTGGACCTTGTTTTCCTGCTTTTTGTCTCTATCTATCTTCACTAATTCTTTCCATATCAGACCATAATCTTCTTTCTTTTTTTTTGTCTTCCCCCCTCCCGTTAAAAAACTGGGGTTTACCCTAATATGCATCCCAAATTTCCTCAAACTCTTCCCGGGTCTCTTCTATCTTTTTCTACCTGTTGAACTTCACAATCTGACACAGACACCCATTGTACAAACCCCAATCTCGGTTGCCGTTTTCACTCTAAAGAACTTGCTAATTAGTAGTCAACCCCGGGACACAGAGCTGACAAAAAAACTGCATTTCCCGGCTCCAGAGCAGTCGTAGAAAATCCCAAGAAGGGGCTACCATACAAACACTCCTTCACTTCAAGTCTGCGTCCTTCTGCCAACAGGCTACTTTACCCCCTTATTTCTCTGTGTCACAACAATAGACAATTATTTAACAACTTCAACTCCCTTCTCCGTCCCCTTGTGCCACTTACATCTCTCTCATCTCAGCTGAAGATTTTGTCATGCTTCAAAAGTGAGGTTTGAAACAGAGAGAGTTTCCGCCTACATTCCTTATAACCCATCAGTGTTTCTGCACAAGGCTCTTCTCCCATCACCTGCTTTCCACATTACTCATGACAAGCCTTCCATCCTACTCTCTAAATCCCACCTCACTACCCGGCCTCTCGACCCAGCAACATTCAACCTTAATAGTGTGATTATAAAAAAAGAAAACAATTCCATTGTTCCTAGTGTCAAAATATGTATAAACTAAACCTCTAATTAAAACACAACCTGCTAATAATCAAGACTTTGTAATATACCTCATTAAAGAAAACATGCTTCATTCTCAACTAATCAGACTTTCCTGTTAACTATCTTAGAAATCACAACTAATTGAATGTCCAATGCCAGACAAAATACAAAATGAACCCCTGACTAAAGTATAAAGTAATGAAATAAAGGGGATAGTCTTAAAAATTAACTTTTAATGATACTTTTTAAAAAAATTATGATAACCACCATCAATAATAAAACTCTCCGTGAGTACAGAAAAAACAAAGGTCACATCCAAGTAATCTGGGACTGAAAACGATGCACAGAGGGAGACCCTATATCAGTGCTAGTCCCTAGCCTATCCAAAAATCAGGAATATCGCCCCAATAAGGGCGTTCCTGGGGGCTGAATCTCATTCAGCCCCAAGGGTGTCTTGGTTTTCAGGGTGAAAGTCCAGAAACATTCTTTTTGCAGAAGGATTTTATCCCTATCACCACGTCTATTTGTTGGTATAACGCAATCTATACCCATCCATTTTAGACAAGAGGGATCCCCCCCATGCTGTAGGAGGATGTGTCGCGACACTGATGTGTCACGTTTGTGTCGAACATCACCAAGATGTTCTCCAACTCTTCTTCACAGTTCCCTCGTAGTTTTACCAACGTAGAGCATCCCGCAGACACAAATGATCAGGTATACCACATGCGTTGAGCGACAATTAATGAAGTGTTTTACTTGAAACCTCCTGGTTCCAGTAGAGTCTTGAAATGTAACACTTTTTTTGATGTAAGCACAAAAAGTACAGTTAACACAGCTGAAGCAGCCATTTGGTCTCCTAAGCCAACACTCCCTTGAAGGCGATCTATAATGAGTTTCCACCAGCAAATCTTGTAGATTACGACCTCGTCGATATGTTATTGATGGACAATTATCGATGGCGTCACCTAAATCTGGGTCCATCTTTAAGATGTACCAGTGACGTTTGAGAACATAATTGACTTGAGTTGCTGCATTATCATAGGTTCCAATAATGCGAACCCTTGATTCAAACTTGTCTGATATTTTTGCCTTTGGAATTAACAGTTGAGATCTATCCTGTGCTAATGCATGTCTATAGGCTTGTCTCAATACAAAGTCGGGATATCCTTTATCCAAGAAACGCTGGCGAAGTACAGTCGCCTCTTTAACAAATCATCATGGGGAGAAATTTCTCCTCAATCGGAGTTATTGCCCCCCCGGGGTATTCCCCCTTGAGTGGCAAGGGAGGCAACTTCCCTTAAAGCAGGGAATTGGTGGCAGGGGGTTCGGTAGATTTTGGGGGGATATTTCCCCCATCCGATTTTTTTATAATGCGAAGTCTAAGTTAAAAACTTTTGGGGGTCCAATCTCAAGATAAATTTAATTTAAAAATTACAATTGAGCCTTTAATCATCTGTTTAAATTCGTCAGCTGCCCCCATTCCAGACCACCAAAACATCGTCTATTTTGCGGACCCACAGTGCAAATGTTGGAACAAAGGGGGGTTCATGCCAAAGCGAGGGGGGCCCCTCCCCCCAGCCAAGATCAGATTTGCGTAACTGGAGCGCAGGAATCCCCATCGCGGTCCCTTCAGCTGGGGTAGACCTCCCCTCAAAGGAAAGAAATTTCCCCTCATCAAGATGAATTCAAGAAGATGGCCCCCCCAAAACGATTATGCCCCCAAACTGATTACACTGCCTCCTGCCTCGGTTGTGAGGAATAGTGTGTAAAAAGACTCGACATCAAATGCGGCCGAAAGGTATGCGGGCCCAAAATTGATCCCTTTCCCAAACGTTGAGCAACCCGTTGTACCCTTCACAAATGATTAACGTTTCGAAAAATGGCGAAAGAAACAAAATTTTAACATAAATCCCAAAATTCTGGCATAGGCCCCAATGCCCAAAACCCAATTGGGGGGCCCCCCTGAGTGGAACAACCCTTTATGGATTTTTGGCAAGGCGTAAGGTTTTGCCATCGGGGGGGGTAGGGGGAAGCAGGAAATTGTACTCTGTTGATCTTTTAAACCCCCTCATTTTTTGCTTGAATTAAATATTTCAATTTCCTGTTGATACTCATGTGGGATCATAGCAATTCTCATAGCGTTTTTACTGAGAGAAACGAAAGAAACATTAATTTATATTGGATTGCCCCATGACAACAATTTTTCCCCCCTTTTTTTTTCCCGGGGTTTTATTACAGTTTTCCTCTTTTTTTGGGAATTTGACGGCATATACTCCATGGCGGAAAAATTTTTCCCGCATAGTTTTAAATTTTTTCCAGACCCGCAGTACTAGGTTCAAGAATAGTTACACAGGAAATGTCCCCTAAGGGGGGATTTTGGATTTGCCAATTTAACTGTTAAACGGGCCCTTTTCCCCAAAAGTTTGTGGTACTTTTTTTACGTCCGAAACAGGGGTCTAAGTTTAAACATACCATTGGGAAAGCCCCAATCTTGGCATTCACGTTTATTTTTTCTAGCAAAAAAAATTTTTTCCAAAGTAATTTTTTGCAAACAAATTTTTTGCCTTTTTTCCGTAATAGTTTAATTTATAGTTGGGAAAAAAAGGGCGGGGGCCCTTTTTAGTATTGCCAAAATTTTTTGACCGAGTTCCCTGCCGAAAGATTTAATTTATTGGGGTTCGTAGTTTTTTCTTAACCTGTTTTGTCTGGTTTTTGGGGAGTTTGGACGTCCCTCAGTTGGTAAGGGTATTGGGTCTAAAAAAACGGGGGCCCGTACCCGACCCCCCTCTGAGACCCCCTCTTGCCTTGTGCCCCCATCGCGTTGGGGCCTCGAACCCTAAATCATCCTTATCAGAGTCCGAAATCCGGGGTTGTAATGTGGTTCTGTTGGTATCTCTTTCTGCTAGATTGGTGTTTAAAGGCCAAAAAGCCCTTGTTCTCCCGGAAGTCAGTAAGGTCCCGTAGGAACTGTCTGTGTTTCCGGGGCCTTAAATGATTTGGAACCGTTCTATGTTAATTTTTTTAAGTTCCCTTTCTTTATTCACAAATTCAGGATCACTAGTGAATTTGTTGTATCACTTCAATTTGCTCTGTAAGTTTGGTGTTCAAAGTGGCCAGTGCTTCTTTTTCTTCGTCCAGAAGCACGGTCATCAAACGTAGAGAGCAAGTGGTGATTTATTTTTCCCACTTGGTCTGAAAAGTTCCTGATTTGTTTTTATATGAGGGAATCAGGGTAATCCGTAACCCCCGGGGAACTATATTGTTTTTAAGATATTGTTCAAGGCTTTCCACTTCCCACCACGACACAACCTGTTCTTTATATGTCCTGGTGAGTTCTCGAAATGCAATCTGAAGTGTTGGAGGGGGTTGTTGTTGGATGATTGTTTTCTCAGAGAAAACCTCTTTTGATTCCAAAGACCATTGTTCCACACTTCATTAATTGTCGCTCAACGCATGTGGTATACCTGATCATTTGTGTCTGCGGGATGCTCTACGTTGGTAAAACTACGAGGGAACTGCGAAGAAGAGTTGGAGAACATCTTGGTGATGTTCGACACAAACGTGACACATCAGTGTCGCGACACATCCACCTACAGCATGGGGGGGGATCCCTCTTGTCTAAAATGGATGGGTATAGATTGCGTTATACCAACAAATAGACGTGGTGATAGGGATAAAATCCTTCTCCAAAAAGAATGTTTCTGGACTTTCACCCTGAAAACCAAGACACCCTTGGGGCTGAATGAGATTCTTGATTTCAGCTCCTACATTTAGGGCTCATCTCTTACCTCTTATTACTATACCTAGTGTTTGATGTTTTTTCCATACCTGTCCACTCTATTCTTAATCAGGGGAACCCCTTTAAGTCAAAACACTTCCCATTCTTGCCCTTGAATGTCGTCTTGAAATCTAAGTCGTGGGAGTAATGATTCTCCTGCTTTTTTTAGGCAGAACGGGCGTCCTGTATTGCGGCACAGCGATTCATTCACTGCGCATGCGCGGTTACCAAGGACGCCGCTCGTCCCGCACCCGAGCTCGAGAGGCGCTACGGGAATTGAGCAGGGGGTAAGCATAACCACACATTGTGTTATTCCCTTTGAGATTTCCAGTGGTGTGATTTTGGCTCTTTGATTTTTCTATGTCTCATATAGAAGAAACCGCCCTGCATTCCCATCTTGTACCTTATGCCACCCATTGATTGTCTTCAGGGAGGTAAGGTACAGATTTAGGTCTATTATAGCAGCAATCTGCTATGGTTTACTATTGTACTTGTGCTGTGGATTCTATAATTTCATTGTGGGTATTTATCTATATCATTATCTGTATATCACCCTACCATTTTCATCTATTGTATTGTCTTCTTTAGGACATACTTTGTGCCAGCACATTTAAAGTGATTATTCTGCCTAGTGTATAGCCTGGTTTTGCTTGGCTTCTATACCCTGTGTCTCATATTTTG
This sequence comes from Phyllomedusa bahiana, assembly GCA_025379985.1. Lineage (NCBI taxonomy): Eukaryota > Metazoa > Chordata > Amphibia > Anura > Hylidae > Phyllomedusa > Phyllomedusa bahiana. The sequence continues at coordinate 2,311 of JAODAL010033058.1, read as the reverse complement.
AGTGTTGTCTTCCCTAATTTTTTGTCCCCTGAGGAGACCGGTTCAACATCTGAGGGGTCGGTCGAAACATGTTGGGACGGGACTATAGGGTTTTTTTCTAGGGATTTATCAGATTAGGTTCCTGACAGGAACGCCCTTATTGGGGCGATATTCCTGATTTTTGGATAGGGGTAGGGACTAGCACTGATAGGGCCTTATAGGGTCTCCCTCTGTGCATTGTTTTCAGTCCCAGATTACTTGGATGTGACCTTTGTTTTTTCTGTACTCACGGAGAGTTTTATTATTGATGGTGGTTATCATAATTTTTTTAAAAAAATTATCATTAAAAGTTAATTTTTAAGACTATCCCCTTTATTTCATAACTTAGAAATCACTAAAGGAATCCACAGAGCAGAGGAGAGACTGACTGTGAGCTCAGCTGAGCAATTAGATTATAGCTGCCTATAGAAGTCTACTGAGAAGGGTGATGAGGAGGATGAAGAAGCAGATAAGTAGCTACTATAAGGTTTACCACACACCATAAACAGAAGAAAGCCTGCACACACTCAGAATCTGCAGCATGGAGGATATGAGACAGCATTAAGGAGCAGTGTAAGCTGTGAATCCAGCACTATGGGGAGATAATACAATCACTATAAAGCCAGCAACATCTCTGTGTGTCTTTTGCTTCTCCTTCTATACCCCCTTCTCTCTCCATAGACTTATGTGGGAAGCTGTAACCTAATTGCACAGTGATGGTGAAAAGTCCATCTCCTCTCTGCTCTATAGAATCGATTACTGAATATGTGAGAAGTTAAGAATGTAGGATTGGGGAAGGAAAGGAGTCTGATATGTGGAAAAAATATATTTTCTCTAATAAGATATGTTTTAGAGTTTCCTATTTTTGCTTGTAATATTGATCTATGGAAAGTTGTTTATAATCAGGGGTACACGCTATAAGACTTGTATTTAGTCATGTCTATTACCTGGAGATGTGAGGGGCTGCTGATCCTCCATCTTGACATCCTGGTACAGATCCTTCTTCTTGACGTCCTTGTACAGATCCTCCTTCTTGACGTCCTTGTACAGATCCTCCTCCTTGACGTCCTTGCTTTCTTCTGGATACTTTAAGTCCTCCATGGAGAAATAGACAGTGATGTCCTGACACCTTGTAGGAACCTGACACACACAATGAATAGTCATCACCCAGACCCCTCCAGTGGTTTTATAATGTCTCAGCAGCCTCACCTTCCCAGTAAACTGAAAGAGTATCTTTAGGGTGAGGCTTAAAGGAGTTGTCTCACTACAAGGATTGCTTTTTATGTTAAAGATCTTGCAAAAACTAGTCACTCTGATGAAAAAACTTGTTCCCTTTTTTCTAATAAAAGTGTCTTCATTGTGTAAAAGCAGTAACACTTTACAAATAACATATAAATTGGGTATCGCTGTAATCACATCGACTTGCTGAGTAAAGTTAACTTGTCATTTATACCACAAGGTGACAGCTGTAAAATCTAAAATTAAAAAACACTACCAGGATTGCTGTATTTTGTTCATTCTGTATCTCAAAATCATTGATGAAAGCGATCAAGTGTCATTGAGCCCCAAGTGGGACCAATAAAATTAAATTTATCCCCCAAAAAACAAGCCCTTTAAAGCTCCATAAACAAAAATAAAAAAGTTCCTTTTTTTGACATAAAATGTCTTACCAAAGGGCATTTTTTTAACTGTCATGCTTTATCAGTCGTGCAAAATCCTTTTTAAGTGCAATCCCTTAAGTGTATGCAGCATTAATACCGCATGTTGCAAAGGATGTGGGATAAATGGAATCTTAAAGAAAGTTTGTTCTCATCTGGGCCTCCCCTTCTTCTGCAATTCCAGGGATGCATTTTGTGGAACTACAAACCCCAAAATCCTCCCCATTGCCCCGTAAAATTCCTGCTATCTTCTTTATTGAATGGTATGCATTTTGTGAAACTACAAACCCTCAAAAACCTCTCCAACTGCCCTGTAAAAAAAATCCCGCTTCTGTCTTATTGAATGGTTGATTTTTTTGGAACTACAACCCTCAAATCCCCTCCATCTTCCCTGTTTTAAATCTCCTTCTATCTGTCTCTATTGAAAGGGATGCATTTTTGTGGAACTACAAACCCTCAACATCCCCCCATTGCCTGTAAAAAATCTCCTCTATCTGGCCTTTATTGAATAGTATGCATTTCTGTGGGGCTACAACCCCCCAACTCCTCTCCATTGCCCCGTATAAATCTCTGCTACTGTCTTTTATTTAATGGTACGCCTTTTGATAAACTTTGAGTTTGGGTGCATTCCCCCT
>JAODAL010033057.1:0-46054 GCA_025379985.1 Phyllomedusa bahiana | reverse complement strand
CGCGGGATATCAGCTGTATATAAGTGACCCCCCGGCCGACGGCGAACCGCTTTAGAGTTCGCGCGATCCAGGACGTATCCATACGTCCAGGTGGTGAATCACCAAACGACTGGAGTATGGATAATCTAAGGTCGTTAAGGGGTTAATTAACCCCTGGTTTGTAAATTGCGCCAAACAATTGAGCAACCACAAAACTACTAGCTTTTTAGCGTGTTACAATGGCTTTGTTTTTTACGCTACACAAACAGGAGAAAAAATTGTAATTAACCTTCGCTTGTGAATTTTTGCTACAGGAAAAATGTGTTTTTGGCGGTGAACAAGACGGTTTCTTTGAGCCACCACAGCAGCAAACAACGCTTAATTAACCCTGGATGTAAATTGCGCAAAGAATTGAGCAGCCAAAAACGAAGTGGTATTTGTATTGTAAAACGCTGTTTCTTTAAATGAATACAACAGGAAGGGCTTAGATCACCCTTGGACATTCAATGTGCTGTGAGCAGATAGCATTAAATGTATATGCAGCTGCATTTGGACGCACACTGGACTTCAGATCCAATACCCCAAAAAATCAGAAATAGAACATTAAGAGAAGCAGTCTCTGAGACAAGCTGAGACACCCCACAAAAAATCTCTGTATAAAAATCATTTCTTCAGTTAGAGCTATCCAAGCAGCCTCAGCAGCACCTTCCCTGATCAGCACAGTGAGAGGAGTGTGAGTCCCCAGGTCGCGCCCGGACTTATATAGTGCGGTAAAGTCACAGAATCCCGCCGGTCTCTGATTGGCTTCATCTCTGTACATGTCATGCAGGCTATCCCCTTCTTCCTCCCAGAGTGCTTTGCCCCATGTAACGCCATGTGCTCGCAGCCATTTTTTTCAATGAAAAGCACCTTCTTTCACCCGAAGTACCCCAAACTTCGACTTCGTTCCGAACCGAAGTTTTCCTGAAATTCTAAACGAATTCCACTTCGTTAGAATCGTTTCACCCATCTCTAAGTATCGTACATAACTGGTTTGGATACATCGCTGTTGTTCATAGCAGATCGACATACATCAGCAGGCTCAGACACATCCACTGAGCTGTTGGTATCATGAACAACTCACTTAGAGATGGTCATCCCCCACATACCCATCTGAGATACACCCTCAGGTTTGGACACATTGTTATTGTCCACAACAGTCTGAGATACGCCCTTAGGCTTGGATACCTTGTGATTGTCCACAAAAGTCTGAGATACGCCCTTAGACTTGGATACCTTGTTATTGTCACCAACAATCTGAGATACGCCCTCTGGCTTAGATACGTTTGTAACTGGCACACCAGCTCCAGAAAAATTGGCATCCTTTGTGGCAGACTTAGACACAGGGGCATCCAGCATAACAGGCTGAGATATGGCAGCAGGGGCCATAACAGTTGCGGAAGTATCTGCGGGCTGGGATACATCTGTGGCCCACACAACAATTTTAGGTAAATCAATGTCTGGCCCAACCAGGCTAGACACCGTAACATCCAGCACAACAGGCACAGATACATCAGCATGTCTTCTAACAGACTGTGATACATCCACAGGCTTAGATACATCAGAGTCACAGCAAGTATCACATAACATAGCACAAGACTCATCCTCCTCAGGTGCTGGGGGGTTCTTGATAGGAGGAGGGATGACATAGGGGAAGTCTTCCACATCAGCTTGCAATTTGACCTCCTCTGCAGGTGATTTCGCTTGGAACTGGTCAGCCGACACACAGGCACGGCTTGCAGGCATCCTGACTAAGGGTCACAGGCATGACATAAGGACAGTCATTATCCACAGTACACATATCAGCGGCATTATTCAGAGGTATATCAACTTTCAGATTTCTCTTCACATCCGGGAATTTCCCAGAAGCATTGCACAGTCCCTGTGGGAAAACACGTCTGGGTTGCTGGTGTTGCATTCAGTGGGGGAGCCGGCACATAATTAATTTGCATTTCCCCAAGGTTCGTTCCCTATAACGCATTTCAGGATAGTATCAGAAATTCCCACTTCTCTCATTCCTCAGCCCGCACCCCAGTCCAAATAAACATGGGTCATGGGTATAGCAGAGCTGACTCCGCCAAATCCGGTTAGGGACATGGTCTTTCCCAGAATAATATCTTTATCAGCTCAACTGTCTTTGAAGCCCATGGCGACTTTTCTGCCCACGGTGACAGGTTGCAGGTTATGTTTTCTCTTCCCTGCTGTCCCAGTTATGAGATAGATGGAAGGGCCTGTTCCGGGGGGCTCTGTGGATGTAGGGGTGCCCCTCTTCTTGTCTGGACAAGTGGCACTAACATGCCCACCCTACTGCATATAAAACATTTGCGCGTGTCAGTCAATGGGCATGTGGATATTGAAGAAGCTGCTCCTTGACCATTAGGTTCTTTAGGTCATTGAAGCTGGTAACCAAAAGTCCTTTTACCCATTGGTTGAAAGTGACCCTCATAGTGCCCTCCATGTCTGCATAGCTGTCAATGGGACCCTTCTGCAGGCTCTGAAATTTCTTGCGATACACCTCCGGGGTAAGGTGATATTTCTTGACCAGAGCTCTCCTTATGGCATCATAGTCCCTGTCTTGCTCTGGAGGGGGGTCCGAAAAAAACTCCAATACAGAATGCAGATAATACTCTACATACAGTTCTATGACAGGTACAAACAGACCTTATGATAATATCATGACCTGCCCATTTTCCTCACAGAAACAAATTTAAGTTTTGCTTAAACATTGAATTTGGAACAAGCAAAGCTTAATGCTATAAACACACATGAAATCAAATGTCTTCCTCTTCTCTGTACACTGCCTGGCCGTTACTTGCTGGCCAAAAATAGATTTGGCCCATGGACCTGAGTTTAACACCCCTGACCTGGAGGGTCAGGTTTCTAATAAACTTTCGGAGTCTAGGGTAGCTCAGGTGCCTTAAATCCAAATGGGCAACATATCTAACTCTACTAAGTTCTGAATATTATACTTCTCATATGTATTTTCAATAAAACACCAAAAATTCAATTTTCCCTGAAATGGTTATGATGTTGTTAATATTTGCTATATGTAAAATTATATAAAACACCACTTACCACTTCATTTTCAGTGCATTAACTGTAATCTTACATCACATATTTCAAAAAGGAAAGGAAAAAAAAGAATTTTGTACACATAATGATTCTTTGCTTTCAAAGAAAGAGTTATAAGGGAGTTATAGACTATTTTCAAGGTTAAAATGAAAAATCACTGCGTTTTTTTGTGTAGTAGACAATGTGACCTCAGAGACTTGGGCACTTTACTATGACACCTGACTCTTATTTCCTCGGCCTTTCAGTGGTGCGTCTGTAAATTTTGGACGACTGACGGCTCATAAAATTTATTTTTGGCGCATATGTGTTTTGCTTCCTCTGGTTGCTTATCAACCACCTATTGCAAAAAGCTCGAATAATTTTTTTCCTTCCTTTTCGCCTGTTGTACATAAATGTATTGGTAAATGACCGTACAGATCCATAATACCATGTGACTGATGATATTGCGATATCAATATTGCATCAGTATTAAGGTATGTTTCCAATGCTGATTTAGACATTGATTTTTCAGCATCCAAATCAGCTTCAAATACTCACCTGAAAATCGAATCCTATACAGCAGTTTGCAGATGAGAATTTGATGAGGTTTTTTTTCCATGGGGTTTTTCTGCGGTGTTTCTTTCTAAAACACCCATACAGTTACCTAACAGGGCAGTTTTTGGGGGTGGGTTCACATCTAAAACTGTGTCAAAAACGCACCACACATGGACGAGATTAAGGATAAGGTTTTGAAGCTCTTCATTGATTCCTGGGGGCATTTTGCTAGGTGGAAACAGCTAAAATATTAACGTCACTTATTTTTCAGCGCTGAAAATAAGCAAGTGAAAACCACATCCCATAAACTAAGATACAGTTTTACATAGGAATCAATGAAAATGAGGTGAGGGCGTTTTTAGCCAATTTTGACTTTGGCCAAAATCCATGCCAAAACAGCGCCCAAATCAGCCGTGTGAACGTACCCTCACATATTAGTAATACTTTGCTTTGTCTATCAGTCCCATAAACTTGAGCAGCAGCACCCAAGCTTGGCTACCACTTTATTCCTTCCCACTGCCGCTATGGTGTAAGGAGGTGCAGAAGACATCTGTTTTTAAGCCTCCCTCTGCAATCTGACACTCATCACGTATCCTTTGGACAGGTAATACAATTAGATTCTGAGAAATCCCGTTTAAAAAACCCAAAGCCTGGCAGAAGGGAACCCAATCGTAACATTAAGAAATCTAGACTCAAAAAACTATGCAGAAGACACACGGGGGCAATAATGCTAAACAAAAAAAAGACCACAGCCAGAATGGCATGCAGCCTAGACTATGAACAAGACAGCGAGACACATGTGGGAATCATGATCTACTGTATGGCCATATCGACTCTGCATACTCTCCCATCACGGTGGGCTTTCCTCTATGAACGACGCAGATCAGCGCAGCTTACCAACTTTTCCGGTAACCGAGGCAGTGACGGAGTCGCTTAGTTATCCATAAGCCATTAAGTGAGGCACAATAAATGTAAAGCACGCCAAGTGTTAAGCAGTCATAGCCTCCTTTCTGCTGGACTTGCATCTTCTCACTGGCTAACGCAGAGTTTCTGTACTTTAACACGGGAGTCAGCTCCTGCCCAATATCGAAGAACTCATTAAACAACCACTTTTTGAAGAACATATGCTACCCTCCCAGTTTAACGTAACTTTGACGCCATAATTTCCTGGAGAGATACTGTAAGGAAATATGTCCTGCTTACTGGTTCACTAAGCACAATAATGAGTATTACCTGAGGTTCTTCTGAGGACATTTAACTTACTGTTGTCTCTGCTAAATGTTAGGACCAGTTTTCATCTGTAATAAATAGATTGCCCTTGCAGTTATTAGGAGTCTTAGACTCTAGTCACATGTAGACTGGTGGCCATTTTATGCATGGGCTCTCCCAACATAACATATCTCTTTACTTCGCCTGAGTGTGAACCTATCTTCCCTGCTGGGTTGACGAGAAGCTCTTTCTATTGGAAATAGGGAGTGTGAATTTCAATTTGATTGCTAAGGAGTAAATCCAGGACTGTGTATTTGTCATTTTCATTTCTGTACCTACACCAGCTGGAATTTTAATACAACCTGCTGTACTATAGGGACTTCTTAAGAAAAGCTGGATTGAAAAATAAAGTGACATAAACAAGGGTAGGGTGGGGAAAGAGAGAGAAAAAAGTGCCTCTATGTGATTTTTCTTGTTCTCACTGACAATACTGGGACGTTCCAAATCCAGAAGTGTATCCTAGCTAGCACTTCATGGATGTTATCGCCAAAACATGGGCAAAACCAAATCCTAAAACACCTAAGATTAATAATTGCCTCCCATTTCTTTATCACAAGTTGATGATATCCTTATTGATGATGCAAGATTAGAAGACCTTACTACTGATAACAAAAAACTGGAATAGAAGTAGCCAGACTCATCTCCCCAGATATATAGAAGAGACTAGCTACCACAGTCACTTCACTTCTGTCCCAGATCCAGACAGATGTGAGTAATCAGGGCCAAATGCTGGAGTAATTAGAATTTCGCATTCCTACCTTAGAAGACACAGCGGAAGATGCTAAAAATGCTATTTCTTGACTAAATTTGGGAAAAAAAGCAGCTAGCTGAAAAACGACTTAGAAAATGGATCCTGGCGTGAAAATTGTCGCATTATAAGAGTGCCAGAATCATTACTTCAATCAGAGCTCACGTCACTATGCGAAAAACGATTCCAATAGCTCTTGGCATTCAATATTGATGTAGAGTTGAAAGAGTACATCGCCTGGAACTGGATAAAAGAGATTACTCAACATCTAATCACCAAGGAACTTCAAGATTAAACGCAAAAAGGACTAGGCCTGTCATTGTTAAGTTTTTGGATTAGTAAAGATGGTTCGGTATCGTCCTTCTACAACTCGGAAGAAGTTCACAAAATTCTTCAGCTACAGTACAAAAAATGTTTGCCCTGTCAGGACTTCCTACAAGTCCTGAACTGGACTAGTCTTTTCCGGCAGTGAGTCCCCACGATTCTACTCTTGATCTCACGGGACCTGTCTTTCTCTCTCCCAAGTCCCAGAGACAGCACACTGGACATGTCTGAGGGAACGGTGCCTGAATGGACTTTACGTTGCTTATCGGAACAAGTCTTGGCCATCTTGGCCGGAGTGGTATGTATTTGATTATATGATTTTGGGGATCCCTCGTGGCCAATATCTGCAACTGCGAAGAAACTGTTCTTCAAAGGTGGAATTTATTAGACAAGCAGGTGACCTTAGGAAACATTTTCTCACTAACGGTTATCCCAACTATGTCCCTTGACAGGCATACCATGCAGCATTAGATGAAGAACGATCAAAGTTATTAATTCCCAAAAAAGAAAAAAATTTGCAAGTGAAAGCTGCGATTACACGTCTCTTAGGAACATACGATAATGCTGCAAGTTCAGTGAAACAAATCTTACAACGTCAGTGGCATATTCTTCAGATGGATTCTGAAATAAAGGCATATGTTGGAGATTTTCCATCTGTTATATATAGACATGGCAGAAGTCTTATGGGTCCATAGTCACTTCTCCACTCCACAAACTGCAACATAGCTCTCAAAACCGAAAGGATCATTTAGATGCGCCGTCTGTGTCGCCTGCCCTTTCATGGAGAAAAGTACTAGTTTCAGAGGCATGAGATCTGACAAAGAATTCTCCATACAACATTTCATTGTGTGCAAAACAGCACATGTTGTCTATTTCATAACATACTGTTGTGGTCAGAAATATGTAGGAAAATTCATTCGCCAACTACGTAGAATCTGCAAACATCATGGTGGTGTTCGCCACAGACGTGATACTGCTATTTCACGACATGTCTGGGAACATCACGCAGGCATCATTGTACGAAATCAGATTCTTATGAGGTAGTCATCTAGTCTAGCCATATTTTCATCTTTCATGTATGGACTAAATGTCATCGTTATCCACTAAAGTCAGTACATTCCTTCCTTTAGTCACCTTTACCTTAGCAATATGCTATTCTTGGCCCCGCCTGAAATGGCGTTTTAATATCTATTATGTGAGTATCTCGCTCTAAATATTTGAGCGTTCATGGTCTTAGACTGCACATACCCTTTTCCCAGCTCTCTGTTATCATATGGAGCTTCGGTGACTAGTGATGTTTTAGTCTGCTCTATGATGCTTCCGGGCAGTATCCAGCTAAACGTCATTGCCGGCGCGCTTTAAAGGCTCCGGCGTGCAGGACGCCCATGTCTCTCAGGGTTGCAGCATTGTCTGTATCATTACACACTGTTCTCTATGGTATGTACAGATCTATGGAGAGATTTGACATCAAAATTTACGGTAACAGGTCATTGTTTGAGTATTTAATATTGGAATTACTTCATAGCTAATTACTGCCCCTTTGTTTACCTTTACAGTTCACTTATCTATTTTGGGAAATTATGATTGCATACACCCAGACAGAGGTAAAGTAGATTAATAATTAGCTGAGGCTCCCATTGGACTGTGGAAAAAATATGTGGCAAATAGCCAGCTCACCACTCCTGTAGATCGGGCTGCACGGCTGCACTCTGAAATGTGAGTCCCAAACAGCAAACGTATAGACTGCCAGCAACTCCGAAGATGCAATTAAAACTTGGTGCATTTATTAGGCATAGATGCGTGGAGACAACTCACATGGAGGACAATATCATGGTACAAAACTGACGCGTTTCGAGTCCTTCAGGACTGTGACATAATGGTTTGTTTGTATCAGCCCAAGGGTTACATGATGACACCTTACCTATGCTGATTGTGTGTCTGTTTTTCCTGCTATATAGATGCATACATAGGCCTGTTATATATTTTACTCTAGGTAACATACAAACTATTATGGTATCGATATTCATTCTGCCTCTATTTACGGAGAAATCTGTGGCATTATTACATGTTAAATTTCTAACCAGTTTATCAATGAATCACCTTTCCCCATTTGTGTTGTCTCTCATTTGTCCCCTGACGAGATCCTGGAGGTATTTGAGAGGATTGAAACCTGGGATGTATGCCTTTGAGGGAATTCAAGGGTGACCTTAGTGCCTGTAGGGTAAGGTTCCAGATGGGGTGCCCTTATTGAGGTGAATATCCCATTTTGTGTTAGGAAAGGGTAAATGGTCTAGTCTTCCCAGGGTATACTAGGGATAAGATTTCACTTCTCTGCACAATTTTTTTGGGCTTTATTTCTCCTGTTCACATACTATTGTGGCCAGACTTACGGCATTATTTTCTGCAGATGTTTTTTAGACCTATATTGTGTTTTTGTTTTAAATGATCTAGCAAAAGTTATATTTTAGTTATATGATTTTATATCTATGAGTCTATATTGGGGAACTAAGTGGCATATATAGTGCCATTATACGTGTTTTGCAGTTCTGAAGTGAGTTCCTTACCTAAAAGGCTGATACTCCCCTATTGAGGCCTGAAAAAAGGGGCGTTGTGTTTCTGTGTTTAAAAAAACAAGTACTTCCTCTGTGATGTCATCACTCCACCTCTCATGCACGTTCCTGATACTCAGTCTCTGTAGTTGAGCAAACATTGCTTTGCTAATCCACAGAGGAGAACTGTATTCTGCACAAGCTATATGCGTTTTATTTCTCCCTCTTATTTGCTCAGGAGAGAAGATAAGCTCAGCAGGCAGCCTTCTTTCATTCCTTCACAAACGCTGCAGAGGGAGAGGGAGGGGGGATGAGCAGAGAGCTAGGGAGCGTCTGCATGTTTACTCATACAATTACATTACAACCAGTGGATTCTCTATAAAAAAGAAACAAGATCTTTCTCCCCATTCCCTTTAAAGCTCGTTCATGTTCCCTGCCATCAGATAAGAAGTGCAAACAACGCAAGCGCGGCCAGATCAGCTCCTGGTTGTGTCTAATGTAAACTGTCAGAAAACCAAGGGCATCTTAGTCAGGCTGTAGATCTCACAGGCTTCGCTTTTTTTGATGACATATGTTTAGAAAAGTAATTAAATACCCATTTTGGAGGATCCCACGTCAACATTAGATCGTGGCAAAACCCCTTTAATCTTTACCATTTAACCAAGCCACAGTTTATAATTGTAGGTTATGATTATAATTGCATGAGGGTTTGTGAGCTATATAGGACTCAGAGATGTATTATTATCTTATCTTAGTTTTCTACTCAGAGTTGTTATTTTCTATCCTCTGTTATGGTATTACATTTTCCTATTTTTGGCAGAATGGACTCAAAGTGGGTTTTGGCACTTTGTGATGGGCTAATTCCATCCTGGAGTGTTAGAACTTTGTGTTTTTTTGTTATCCTTCATATTTGTCTTTCACAAAGTTTGTTATTTCATGGGAGCATTTGACTGTTTGGTCACACTAGTGGATCAGTATTCAAACAATGGTAGACTTCTTTCTTTTTTTTAAATTTATATACATTTATTTTCACAAAGATTCGTCCAAAACTCTAGGACACATTTAAAATGTTCAGGTAATAGAAAAAATATAGTGGTATAGTGGGAAATTAGGCCAGCAGTCAGCTTCTGGTCACCAGAAATCCTCCCAGATGGGATAGCTGAGGAGATGCTAACACATAGCGAGCTGCTCACTCGTACTGTGATGTTTCGAAGGCTCCGCCTTCTTTCTCAAGCACACTAGTGAGACATTTACCAATTCCAGATGGGTTCAGTCAGATTACTGCATTAACTTCCACCTTGCGTGGTCGTCATTATGACTCGGCTAGTTTCTTGGAACGTAAAGGGTCTTCGTTCACCTTCTAAGAGATTAATGATCTCAAAACAGATATTGCACTTGTAACGCAGGAGTGGATTCGCTGGGCCACCGCAAGCGATGATAGCGACGCCACGCCAGGGAACGGAGTCTAAGTAGCCCCCCGGTTTTCACCAGAGCCCGCCGCAAAGCGGGATGGACTTGCTGCGGCGTGAGGCTACCAGGTCGTTACCCCTGACGTGACTTGCTTGCGATGGCGGCCGGGGTACAGCGTGGTACAAAGACGTAATCCAGAGACGTAGTCGGGGACAGGCAGAAGGTCAGGGCAGGTGGCAGAGGTTCGTGGTCAGAGACAGGCAGACGGTCAGGGCAGGCGGCAAACAGGCAAGGTCAGGAAACGTAAGCAGGCGGACTGGTACACGGGTAATCAGGACAGAACAGCAATACACTCTAGATGCACGGTAAGCACACCAACAGACTGGCAGGAAGTGCTGGGGGCGGATACCTTAAATAGAACCAGCGCCCAACAATAGACCAATTATCGGGACGTTGGCCCTTTTAACTTAGTGAAGCCGGCGCGCGCGCGCCTTAAGCAGTGGCCACGCGTGCGGCGGTAGCGGGACAGGCAGGAGCGGCGTTCACAGGAGCGCGGACGGGTAAGGGAAGCGGCGCCGGGGCCGGGACAGCAGTGGGCTGGTCGCGGGCAGCCCCAGCACCCCCGCCGGAACCCCAACGTGCACGGTGACGGTCGCGGGGGGCAGCGGAGCCCGCGACCCCCGTGACAGCTCTACTGCAGGACACCCACTTGGAAGAGGTGGATTTCTTCAGATTAAGACATCTTTGGGTAGGCAACATATACGGCTCATCAGTAGTGGGGAAAAAAGGAAGTGTAATAATTTGAATCCACAAAAACCTGGCATGTACGGTGATAGAGCAGGAACATGATGCAGAAGCTCAATTAGCTAGAATTTTATTGCAACTGACAGACACAAAGATTTCCATCTATAGTATCTATGGACCTAATGGTGATAACAGGACCTTCTTAACTCTTTTGTCAGTTCATGACACAAGGGAAGACAGATCCTTGCCTTCCCAATCTAGAGAGAGTTCTCTTCCAAAGCTGATTTCAAACACTCAGTTTGCAGTGACGTATGTATGCAGGGATTTCCATCCTGAAAGGTGTGAATATAAGTTCTTTTCTTATCCGCACTGTTGTCGAGTCACCCTGCAACCATTATGCTGGGCCATGGGCACACTCGTACCCCCCCTGCCTTTAAGCTGCCGGGGACGAGTGCCCCTGCTGTCCACGTGTTGGGCTGTGGGGTGACTTGCACTACCAGCGGCTACTTACCCGGCCACGTTCCTGACGGCCGCTGCATGCGTCCCCACTTCCTAGGGTGCACGCATGCACCGGCTCTCTAAGATTTAAATGGCCAGCGTGCTGATAATTGGTTATTGCCGGGCGCTGATTCTATATATCTGGGATGCTTCCACGCCGGATCTATAGTGCCTCATGCCTACAGAATAAAGCATTCCTTAGTGTTCTATTGCGATATCGTGTACCGTACCTCTTGCCTTCGTTCCTCCGACCATTAACCTTTGCCGCCTGTCCTGACCTTCCTGCTTGTTCCCGGCTACGAGCCTGCCTAGCGATTCTGTACCACACCACACCTCGGCCGCCAACGCAGGCAAGTCGTGTCGGGGCTAGTGACCTGAGGCTTCGCTTGCCGCAGAAAATCCAACCCGCTTTGCGGAAGGCACTGGTGAAAACCAGCAGCCCCTAAGACTCCAGTCCCTGGTGGGCTTACACCATCGTCTGCAGTGGTACTGCGGATCCACTACTCCCGCCGTTACACGCACCAGAAGTGGTCTCACATTGACTACTTTCTTGCATCATCCCTTTTGATGCGCAGGGTAGAAGCGGTTGAGGTAAGCAATTTGGTTATATCTGATCATGCCCCTGTTAGATATCCATGACTTTACTCCACCGGGACCGGAATACCATTGGAGGTTTCCTTCTTACCTTATAATGATGAAGACTTTGTAAACCAACTAAGGAGATGGTGGCTGGAATATGGAACTCATAATGCTTCTCATGAAGATAATCCCCATTTATTTTAGGGGACAGCCAAAGTAGTGATTAGCTGTCATATTCTCTCTTTTTTTTTTTATAATTCAAAAACCAAAGTTTATTGAGACAAAAAAAACAGGTGGTACAAACCATTATGCATTAAGAACACTCATGACAGAAAGATACATAATTACTGCAGCTTCAATGATTTGGAATATAAGGAGCTGACAATCAATAAAGAGCTGAATTCCTCAGGGATAATGCAAATCGTAAAATGTAGATGACAACCTTAAAGAGAGGCAGATAACAGATAGCTATAATTGAGAAAATGCTAGTAACCGTCAAGGGTAACACTAGGAGTATAAGGTGGTGCAGGTAGGTGGAGGCGTTCACAAGGTGTCCCTAATCTTCCACTCTCCAGTTGAAAGAGGGAACAGGGGTAGACAGAGCCGGGGAGCTGAAAGGAAAGGGAAGAGCAAAGCTGGATGATATCACGATTCATGCCAGAAGTGCGGGAATCCTCAATCCCGTCAGGTCCCTGTTATACAGGGTCATCGCGAGAACCTCCACCGTATCTCTGGTGATGCAAGAGACCCAAAGGGTCATTGCATGTGGAATGACCATCAAACCATACAAGAAAAACTTAGGGTAAACTAGGGATCAGCCAATCGGGGTCAGGGAGCCTCCGCCGTCCACTCGGTTCGCATATCGGCCAGCTCTGAGAGAGAAGTGTACAGGCTATTGGAAATTTGTATACTGGGTAGTCTTGCAAAATCTAAACCAATCGTCCCATGTTTTGTAAAACATCTCACCCTCCCCCAATGAGTCACACCTAATCTCCTCCCACCTGCAGATTTTGCGTATCTCCTCAAACCAGTACGTTGTAGAAGGAGAAGTTGCGGTTCTCCATAGCCTGGGGATAACAGCCTTAGCGGCGTTCAGAAGGAAGATGATTAGTCTGCCTTTGATGGAACGAGGGGCTCGTGAATTAGCATAAAGAGTAGTACAGTTGGGTCATTAGTCAACTCTACACACATTACCAAGTCAATTATGTGGATAACCCTAGTCCAAAAGGCCTGGAGGGTAGGGCACGTCCACCATATGTGTATCATCGTGCCCACCTCACTATGACACCTCCAACACAGAATTGAGAGCCCTCCTTCCGCTTTAGGTTTCATCAGGATGGTTCTAGAGATCCTTGGATGCTTGCGTGCCCAGACAAACTGCAAGATCAGGCTATGCAAGAAGGAAAGAAGGACTTAAAAAAGGAGAATCGTAGGGTCCTGGAAAAGGTACAGCAATCTGGGAGAATGTTCATCTTAACAAATGTTGATTCGCCCCATCCAGAGAAATCTTTGTGTTTCCACCTGGATAGGTCGACTCCGATTGATTTGAACAATGGGTGGAAAGTTGATAAATCAAATACTTTGTCCAGGTTGCGGGGATATTACCCCCAATAATAAATATCGAGGGAGCCCTGAGAAGAGTAATTGTCCCTCAGCCGAGCAGCTTCCTCGGGGGGGGAGAGAAACATTCAGGGCCATCTTTTGGCCATGTTTACTTTATTGGTTACTAAATGACCCATAGGACGCAGAACCTGAAGAATGGAGGGAAGAGATTATGGGGTTCCGTGACGTACAGAAAGTAGATCTCCGCGAAGGCGGAGCACTTCACTTCGAGCCTGCCACACTTAATCCCATGAATACCCCGTGGTCATGCAAATGTCTTGGAGTAAGTGCTCTTGGCCAGGGCGTACAGGGGGAAGGGAGAGGGGCACCCTGCCTGGTAATCATTGTGTATAAGAAATGTGGGCAGATAGCGTCCCATTTACCCGAACCTGTGCTAGCGGGTTACTATAAAGAGCGAAAATCTTATCATGGAGGGACGGGCCTATACCCATAGCACCGAGAGCTCCTGAGAGAAAAGACCAACTACCCAAAAAAAAATCAAGGCCTTTTCTGCTCCACAGAGAGAAACAGCAAGGGATTCCTGACTTACGCGCATAATTTTTTAATGTAACATTTGAGAGTTTTTATCTCTCCTTCTCTATTTGGGGATAAAGCCAACCTGATCAAGATGGATACGGTCACTTACAGGGATTTCAGTCCTAAAGGGCAATAATTTTTGGCAAAAATTTTTATGTCGGTGTTAATTAAAGAAATTGGGCGATAGTTCTGGCACAGGGCTGGATCTTTCCCTTCTTTATGAATGACCGTAATGTGGGCTTTGAGGAGTCCGGGACAAAGGGGAGGAGTGGGAGACTGAATTAAAGTTGAGCAAGAGAGGAGGCTAGATCTTCCTCTAGACTTTATAAATTTTTGCCGTAAAGCCACCCGGACCTGGCTTTACCTGTCGCCATTGCGGCAATAGCGGACTGGAGCTCCTGAAGGGAAAAGGGAGATTCCAAAGAGTTTACGACCTCGGGCGGCGGGACCGGATGAGCTGGGGCTTTTAAGATAGTCCCAGTTAGTGCAGTTGATAATTCCGTACTATCGGTTCCCTGAGTTTGCCTAGGAAGATTATAAAGTTTCGAATAGTAATCTTGGGAAAATACTGCCAAAAAAATCCTCAGTTCGGGTGTACCATTTTGTCCTCTGTAATTTAATCTGGGGACGAACAAGGCTGCCCTTTTTTCCCTTAACGCCCGGCAGGTATCTACCCCGGCTTGTTGCTCCATTCGTAAAAACCTGCCCTCCCGGGACCTGCCGGAACCGTTTGGGTTTTGCGCCCCAAACAACGCTAACACTTCGTGGGGGAGCTTGAGCAAGCTCTAAGATCCACTCTGATCCCGAGGCCTTGTGAGAGCAGCCCTCTGCAGTGTGGATTTCAGACAATAACGAATGGAGCTTGCCCTTGCCTCACTTTTAAGAGGGCGCACCATGTTTTACCCAGGACTCCGCGCATGCCCACACTTCACGCCTCCCATGGGGTCTGGGGGGAGGTTGGTCGCCCCTGTGATGGTCCTGGAAGTCTGAGATAGTGACTTGGAGATCTTTCAAGCATGCGCATCCTGCAAGAGGATTTCGTTGAGCTTCCAGGCGAATGGGGGCGCTTGAATGCGGCAGGTCCAGTCACAATGAACGGAGCATGGTCAGAATGAAGCATTAAATCATTCTAGCGTCGGTTTACTAGTGGGAAAGAAGAGAGTGCTGGGTGAAAATATAATCAATGCGGTTTAAAAAGCGGGTGGGATTGAAAAAAGGTGTAGTCCCCTCACCTGGTGCATGATGCCCAAACATCCGAAGCTGCATATTATGCAACACCCTCTTGAGCCATTTAAGCACCGGTGGGGAACGGAGAACGTCCGCATCGAAGTATCAAGAGGGATGTAAGGCTAAGTTAAGATCTCCACAGAGTACTATTTGCCCTTGGGCAAACATGTTAGCTCATCCAACACCCGGTGAGAAAAGAAATCTGTTCTCTATTCGGACATAGATATTTCGATGGTGTACAGGTGCCCCTTTAAAACTGCACTTTAAGAAAATCGCTCTAGCATCCTTATCAAATAGGTGTCGAGAAACCTTTAAGGGAGAGATCTATGTACTAGTATAGCCACTCCTTTAGTCTTTTGGTCCGGGTTTCCACTATGGTACTAGGCAGGGAAATATTTATTTTGAAGAAGCCGCTCCTGGGCCTTAAGCAAGTGTGTTTCTTGCAGGCTGATAATGTGGGATTTTAGCCTGTGCAAGTGGTAAAAGAGCTTTGACCGTTTTTCAGGCAGGTTTAGTCCCTTAACATTAAGGGACGTTACCCTCAATGTATGCATTCATACAACCAACAAACGAAACTCAAGAGGCTTTTGGTAATAACCGGTGTAGTAGCAGGAGGCCGACCCCGACTGGCTGAGGGATTGACAAAAGAAAGGGGGAGAAACTAAACAACATAGGCCCAACGAGATCTACAAGGCCAAGATATAAAAAAGAACTTAGGCCAGCCTCACAACTGCAGTTAACCAGCACTGTATGCTGGTAAAAACAAACCAACATTGGTTTTTGGGGGGTCAGTGTGGACCATCCGAGGTAAGGGCCCCACAGGGTGAAACGAAACTAAAAATCATTTGACTCCCAATGGCAGGAAAGATCATCTAAGTGACTAAGGATGCCTACCGCTATGAAAACAATCTACAAACGATATAAATCACATCATCACGCCGAACATCCGAACAAAAGATAACCTATCAGGAAGAAACACAAAGCGAGCAGATGCCCTAGGAGGAGGACGGGAAAAAACAGAGCGAAAGACATATGACATTCCCTCAGTCCCCCAAATGAATATCTCACGTTCCCGATCCAGTTCAGCGATGAGGATCCAGAGAATTCGTTTGGGGCATTAGGGACAGCCGAGATTCTTCTTCGCCTATTCGGACGCTGGGGCTTTGGAGAGGCAGGAGAAAAAAGGGGTGGCGACTTGGACGATGACTGAAGGAGGACAGTCCAGGGGAGCCGGTGCAGTCGCAGCATGCCCAAACAGGAAGGTCCACTCGTGGCAGACCCAGGCTGAGAGGAAATTCGGAGAACCAGTAAGGATCGAAATGTTTATGAAGGATTCACCTCGCTTCAACCTGCAACGCGAAGGGGAAACCCCATCGTACTGAATGTTTAGTTCTTGGAGGATCACAAGTAGGGTTTAAGAGCTGCTCGCATCTTAAGAGTCCGTCTAACAGATCAGGGTAAAGTCCAATTGGCGCATCCTTGTTTGCGAACAGTCCCCAGGAGACGGGCCCTTTCCAGATTTCTTCTTTAATGTTGTAGTGATGGGTCCTGCAGATGACATCTCTCGGGTTGGCAGGTCCTGAACCTGAGGGCGGAGATCCCTGTGAGCTCTATCAAACCAAAAAGTTTTCAAGCGGACAGCCCAAACATGATTGAACAGCTTTGTGAGGACAGGAATCAGTTCGGAAGTACCGCTGTTTCAGGGAGGCCTCTCACCTAATGTTGTTGCGGCGGCTGCGTTCTCCAAATCGTCCAAGTGAGCCGCAGGGTGATTATTCGAGCGACTTGGTCAGCTAATTCAGCTTGGAGGCTTTTTATTGCATTAGAGGATGACGTCTGTGTATGCTCGAGCTGCTGACATTTCTGTTGAAGCTCTTCCACCGCGGTCTGGACCGGTTGTAGTTCTTGATGCCAGGCTTGCCGCAGGTCCTGGCTCAGTTGCGAGATTTCCGCTTTAGATGGAAGAAGGGATAACAAAGCTTGTACTCGGATGAAAATACAGCCTGGAGCGCCGCATCTGGAGAAGGTAGAGTGAAAGAGAGTTGGCTCAGCGATCAACCACATAGCGAGTACCCGTTGCTGCAAGGAAGTCACTTCAGGAGCAGTCGAGGGCTACTGATCCACGTTGGGGACCCCGGATTGGGGAAAAACCAGGAAGCCTCCTGTACTGTTGACAGGCGTTTGTTTTTCTAGTCGCTTTTCTGGGTTCATCCTCCAATGGCAGTAGGTGAGGCTGGCGCTTAGCGCCCCTTTGAGGGTGGGCCCCCGTATTGCTTGAGTCATTCCGACCCCCGAGTCGGACCCCAGATGGAGTCGCATGGTGTATCCCGGGGTTTTACCAGGCGTGGGGTGCCTGCACTGGGATGCTACTTCATAGAGACCACTGCAGAGGTGTAGCTCCGGTCCGAGATGAGGCTCTTGCAGTTGCTAGATTTGTAACTGGTGCCCTGCACGGGGGTGATGGTGATAATGGCATTGTGGAAAGAAGCGGTCTCTCCACCCACCCTGGCTTGATGTAGGGTCTCCGCATAAGGGTTCTGCTGAGAGGATTCCGCAGAAGGTAATACCCCTTGTCAGTCCCCTGTGCAGACTCATAGCTATCACCAAGCTCTGATGTAAGCTGGCTGAACCCCAAGGATCCTTCAGCTGCCCAGTTCATAGAGTCCTCTATCCTGGGGTCAGGGCTCGCTGTCTGAAAGGGCCATGTCAGCATGCTTTTTCTGATATCACAGACCCTTGTCCCTGCATAGGACCCTTTTGAGTTGCTGTGCCCCACCATAGACCCAGAAAGGGGGGTAGAACTCTCCCCTTATTAAATTCCGGTTTCCTCTGTGCACTGTGACCGGGGTCCCCGTGATGGCCCTGCGGCACAGCGTGACCGCCCAAGATGGCGGCGGTTGAAGCGAGAGTGCTGCAGGTCCCGGGGAGCTCAGCAGGGGTGTCCCTTCGGGGAAGACGAGGCTCGGGGACCAGGTAACTGCAGGTGGCAGACAGGTGCCGCTAGAGCATCGAGCGTCGGACCACAGGACTCCCTAAGTTTCCTGTGTATCCGGGGTGGATCCACGATCCGGAGGCTGCCGCTTCTGCCTCGTTGCGTCTATGGCTGTTGCCTCAGCTGTGGGAGCGGGAGTGCGCTCGGGTCCCGAGGCGGCCGAAGTCCTCTGCGGCCGCAGTGGAGATGAGTCGCCGGGACAATCCGGTCTGGTTGGCGCGCCACGGACATTCAGCGGTAAGGCGGGAGCAGGAGAAGATGGCGCCGAGGCAGGAGAGACGCGGGGCAGCAGGCCTTCCCCCTTCCAGGTCTTGTAGCGGCGAAAAAAATTAGAGATGGGGATTTCTCCCAGAGAAGCCGCTTTAGTAAGCTTGGGAGCCTTTCTCACTCTCCTAGGGCTCATTTCTGCGGTAATCTTTAGGTGTTAGGCTATGTCCTGCCGGGAGCTCTGCTGGCGTGCGACCGTTCCCTTCACATGGCGAGCCACGCCCCCCGTATTCTCTCATTTATTTCTTCCCGCAGGAAGAAAATCAGGGAACAAAATTGATTCTTTAACTCTCCAGCTTTGGGTTGCCTACACTATTATTAAAACTCACCCATCACAGCTCACTCTGGATAGGTGGGGGTCCATGAAAAAAAGACTATGAATATTGGTGCGAACAGAAAGAGATGTCCAGAAGGTTTTTGAACATAATATCCACCTATCACTTAGCATGTACTTGCAGCAGATCTATATACAACTCGGGACTCCTCCAAAGCCCTTCACATACAACTGTCCATATTTTAGTAGTGTATAGACCAATAGCAGCATTATCTTTTCAGATTTTTATTTTTCAAAATTGTGTATCATACAAAATTTTAAAACACTTTTTTTCTTCATTAGCAAAACATCCTTAGACAAAAACGTAGTATATGCATAAGGAAGGTAAAATACCTTACATTTACAATGATCCTACAGAAGGTAGCAAGGAGGAGCTTGTGTGTGTGACAGCAGGTTGTCCGAGCTACTACATGCTACGTCATATAGGATCATCGTGAATGTAAGGTATTTTACCTTCCTTATGCATATACTACCCTTTTGTCTAAGGATGGGGGGGACTCAGATAAAGTTACAATGATTTATTTTTGCTTGTTTTATACATGTATTTACAAAGAGAGAATCATCTTCTATTAAACAAGCATTGCTTTGTGTCATTCCTGATTTTTGTATTTGTTTTGAAGTAAAAAAAAACAAACTAGGACAACATTTTCTAAATTTGGTGATCGCAAATCCATCATTCTGAAGACTGCACAACAGAACAAAGCACTGATCAAAGGCAGTTACTGGCATGACACACAACAGCCAAACCCAGTGACTCGGTTGGTTTCTGTAGGCGTGTGCTTTTCTTTGGTCATCCGTCATGGACTGGTGTCTCTGCGTCGTGCCAATATACACCAGGAACCAGGATTAGTGGAGAGATCCATGGGCCTTTAGTCAGCTTATGCATGGTGCTGGGAATTGTATGCTTTAAATCTATTATTTATGGCCTGTGTTAAGAATAAGCCATCAACTTTGTGATAGGTCCAATATACACTTGGAACTAGGTTAACCAATGAGCTCCACAGACTCTTCAGTCAGCTTAGACAGGGGGCAGGGAGTCAGACCACTAGTAATCTAATATTAGGGTCTATGAAATCCCCCCTTTAAGTCATTCTCTTCATTCCTTTTATTAGGCTTTGATTTCTTTTAATATTGATGTATGCACAATTTATTATGGGCTTAAGATAGTTTCTGTACACTGCTCAACAAGTGGTCATGGCTTACTGAAAAGTGGGTGGGACCTTGTCGGAAAGTGGGCATGGCTACAATGCGACACGTTGAACCAAAATTCTGGCATAGGTAATAAGCCAAAAAAAAACGAATCTAAAAGTAAGACAATTCTAAAGCTGCACCAATTTATCAAACAGCATGAGCCACTTTGCTGAATCTGGTGCATTTTGAGACTGCCTGTCAAAAAGTTTACGCGTCAAACCCTTTAGCATGATAATAAATGGGGGCCATAGCCCTTACAAAGAAAATGGTTTTGTGCAGTGATCTTCCAACACAACAACAGTAAGGGAGTGTTAATTTACAAACTATATTTCCTGTAAATGGAGGTCTTGGATGCCTGACAAGAGCACAATCTCCAGCCAGAGTAAAGAAGTCGTGTGAACCCGGAACACAATGCACATACATTTTTTGTTTAACGGGAATGTGGCATCAAAATGACCTTTGTAAAATAGAAATTGAAGTGTTTAATAATAATAAAAAAAAAATGGAATATGGGTCACCAACACAGAAAAAAGTGGGCAGTAATGTTTCTAAAAAATCATAACAGACCTTTATTACCTAGGTCTAACCAGAATAACTGCCCTGAAAAGAGTGACCCCATCTGGATACCTTCCCCTCACAGCAAATGGCTGTAATAAAGCCTAAATGTAAGTTGGAATAAACACGGCTCATAGAGACAGGGGCAATGAAAAGTGGAAAATTAAAAAATCATGGGAGTTTTACTAGTATTGCACAAAAATAGCATGTTTCAGAGGAAAAAAATCTTTTTTCTTTTGCTGCATCGCAAGACAATTAAATTTTTTTTATTTTCGTGTTCTCACTTCTTTTAACATGTTTATTGAAATAGAAGAGCGCCACATGAACATGCATAACAAGATACAAAAGAAAACATCCTCAAACGATACGACAAACATACTACAAGGCAATCTTATGCAATTCTACATTGTCTAAGCTAACTAAACACAAAGAACAGTAGTGGACAACTACATCAAAGACTGATAAATATCCCATATTTAAGATAAGTATCTGAATTTTCATCAAATTAAAACGGTAAGGGGACATAAAAGCATGAAATTTGTCCAAGGGGACATGCAACTGTTTCTTTTTTCACAAATAAGAGGGGGTAAGCTAATTTAACTCCATTACAGTTAAAATTAACCCTTTTTAATGACCCTTTCTTGGTTTGGGCTCTGTGATTTTCCAAAATGGGGTAAGCAGTTTTTTCCGCTGTGTTAAAAATGGGGAAAAAAATTGTACGAAACTGGTATGGAACTTTAGAAATGCCCTTTCTGGCATTTGTTGAGGTGTCAAGAAAAATAAAATCGTCACTTCCACAATCAAACCGTGTAACTTCCAGAATTTTTTAAACAGAAAGGCAAACCCCCCCAGACATGTAACAGGAGCCCTCTGACCACACCTTTTCCAACACAGATCCGATGAGTTTGGAAAATATGTGTCAATCTAATTGGGGGCAAATACCATCTCAGATGTATCTTCCCCATAGTTTCCCTATAGTTAAGACATTTTGAGAGCTTAGAGGAAGTTTGAGAAGCTGCGTACCAAGACTCAAGGGGAAATTCCCTACCAAATTCTTTTTCCCATTTGATCATGGGGGGAATCTTGATTGTGTAGTGTTGTTGGTTAACATTTGGTATGCAAGGATAAGCCTTTTGTGTAACCTTGGTTTCCAAAAATGAAATTGTGGAAATCCGTAATAACTTTAGGAATGTCTTGCCAAGTAATAGATTGAAATAAATGTCAGAGTTGTAGGTATTGAAAAAATATTGATTTTGGTAGGGGAAAGGTAGAGGAAAGATCAGTAAAGGACATTAAATCATCCCCTTGATATAATTGGTCAACAGAGGTCAGTTTATGAGTTTTCCAAGATGAAAAGGAAAGTTGCAAATTCCAGCATGCTAGGGATTCGATTGGTAGGTCACTTTAGCCATGAGTTTGATATGACCATCGTGGACCAAAGCTTAAATAGATCAGCTAGAGATCTTAGTTTAGATGGAGGGATGGGGGCGCCTAGTAAAGAAGAACGAAGATGAAAACTGACTGGGCAAGGGGTAAAAGAGGAGGCTTCTAGAGTAATCCATATTGCAGCTTCAGAGGCCTGCCAGAGAAATATGGCTTGATTTAGCAGAATGGCAAGCATCACGTCGTCTGAGTATAAACTAATTTTATGGGTAGAATCATTCACTCATGTGCCTGAAATTAAGGGATTAGTAAGGATATGTTCTGCTAGTGGTTCCATACATAAAACAAAAATTAATGAAACAAACCCAGAATTGAGTACTCTTGTTGAAGGACAGGTATATAGGGCTAAAATGGCATCAAGAATAAACCCAGAAAAATGTTCTCATTTCTATGTAGCTGTTTATAGACTTTAAATATGACTTTTATGTAGAACCATTTTAGTATAGATATAGCTTATTGATTCACATTCATAAAACATTTATTTCATTTAAAATTTCTTTTATTCAGTTGTTGTTGGCTGCTAAAAGAACATGTACTTTTGTTTCAAATTTGCACTCCAGGCCCACGTTCTATGACCAGCAACTTTTTTGTACTTCAGCCTATAGACCTGAGTGATACTGCAGTTTTTGCAGGCCGAAGTGTAATTTTTGATTGGTACTATTTAAGGATAGATGCGACTTACGGGATAAATTATGTTAGATTTTAACCCCTTCCCGACATTGGACGTATGCATACGCCCTAGCGGGAAGTGACTTCCCGCAAATGGACGTATGCATACACCCTGGCGATCGCGCAGGCTTGCGGGCGAGCCGCGCGCGGTCGCAACATGGAACCAGCAGTAAATTACCGCTGACTTCATGCCCCATCACCCCTGGCCGGAGTGTGCGTTTCGGCCGTGGGTGATTAACGCTGTATTACCGCAGCCTGTCATGGCTGCGATAATAAAGCCGTAGGCAGGAGGAGTGAGCTCCCTCTGCCTACAATCGGTCTCTTACCGGACTCCCCGGATGCTTTCTGAAAGCATCCGGGTAGTCTGGTGACGTCACCATGCCCACAATGCATTGTGGGTATGGTGTCAGTAGTTGCCATGGCGAACTGTACACAGCAGTAACACTGTGCACAGGTCTCCTATTCTAACAGCAATCTAACGATTGCTTTCCCCAGTGGGGATTTGCTGTTACAAAACCCCACTGGGGAAATGTAAAAAAATGTGAAAAAGTAAAAAAAAAAGTAAAACACGAACACAAAAAATAAAATTAAAAACACGTACACTGCCCTTTGCCCCTTTACAAACGGCAATCGCCCCAAAAAAGATCAAAAATAAATAAAGTACCCATATTTGGTATTGTCGCGTGCGTAAAGACCCACCCTATAAATCTGTCACATTAATAAACCCGTACGGTGAACGCCGTAAAAAACAAAAACAAAAAACAGTCATAGAACTGCGATTTTTGTACATCCTGCAGCACATACAATGGAATAAAAAGCGATCAAAAACTCATATAAACGCCAAAAGTTGTACCAATTAAAATGTCAGTTCATCCCACAAAAAAAAGTCCGTACACGTTTCTGTATACGGAAAAATAAAAAAGTTATGGCTCTCAGAAGACAGCGATGCATAAATATTATTTAACACAATAAAAACATTTTTCTTTTTTTTAAACTGCTTCAAAATGTAAAAAAACTATATAAATAGGGTATCGCCGTAATCGTATCGACCCAGAGAGTAAAGCTAACAGGTCATGGATACTGCACGGTGAGTGCTGTTAAAAATAAAAATAAAAAACACTACTAGGATTGCAGTATTTTCTTCACCCTTCCAAAAAACAGATTTAAAACTGATAAAAAAGTCTTGTCCCCCCAAAAATGATACCAATAAAAACGTCAACTCATTCTGCAAAAAACAAGCCCCGACACAGCTCCATACACAGAAAAGTAAAAATGTTATGGCTCTCAGACTATGGCGATGCAAAAAAACATGTTTTCCTTTTTGAATAAAGTGTTTTTATTGTGTAAAAGCAGTAAAACATAAAAAAAAATACAAATTGGGTATCGCTGTAATCGTATCGACCTGCTGAGTAATACTAGCATGTCAGTTATACTGCACGGTGACCGCTGTAAAAATAAAAAACACTACCAGGAATGCTGTATTTTGTTCAAAATGCCTCACAAAAACCTTAATAAAAAGTGATCAAAGCGGGCATATGCCCCCCATAATGGTACTAATAAAAACCTCAAACTCATCCACAAAAAACAAGCCCATAATCAGCTCTGTATACAGAAAAACTGAAAACGTTATGGCTATCAGAACAGGACAACATAAAAACGCAATTTTTTATTAGACTATTTCTATGTGTAAAAGTAATAAAAACATAAAAAAACTATATAAAATTTATATCATTGCAATTGTACTGACCCGCATAGTAAAGATATCCTGTCATTTATACTGCACGGCGAACGCTGTAAAATTGAAGCCCAAAAAACAATGGCGGAATTGCGTTTTCCCCTCATTTTCATAGCCCAATACAAAAATAAAAACTTTGGAACACCTGTGCACCCAAAATGTACAATACACCCCTAGATGAGATCTATGAGGCGTGCTGGATCCACGAGGGGTGTTGAAGCCAAAATGGGGTGACTTCTGGAAGGTTTCATCTGTTCTGGTACTTTAGGGGCTTTGTAAATGCGACATGGCCCCACCAAAATCTGCGTTCCAAAAGCCAAATAACACTCCCTACCTTGTATGCCCTGCCATGCGCCCAAACAGCAGTTTATACCCACATGTAGGGTATTGCCGAACTTGGAAGAAATTGTGTAACAAAGCTTTGGATGCTTTTTTTACCAGGATGCCTTGTAAAAATTAAACATTTTCAGCTAAAATAGCAGATTGGAGAAAATTTTTTTTTTTTCATTTTCACAGCCTAACGCTAAAAATTTTTGTCACACACCTGTGGGGTCCATATGCTCACTACACCCCTGGATATATTACTTAAGGGGTGTAGCTTTCAATATGGGGTATTTTTAGGGGAGTTTATTAAGTTTTAGCACCTTAGGGTGTCTGCAAACCTGAAATGGCCCCTAAATAAAATCGTAATGAAAATGAGACCCCAGAGTCCAGTAGGTGCTCCTCCTATTCTGGCACTTGTGGTTGAGCCAAATAATGCACTAGGGCCATATACGGGATATCTCTGAAAACGGCAGAATCTGGGGAATCAATATTAAGTTGCATTTTCCTGATCACATCTACCGTGTTCTTGTGAATAATGTATAAAAATTGAAAATCTGCAAAAAAAGTGAAATTTTGAAATTTCTCTTCCACTTTGCTTTAATTCCTGTGAAACACCTAATGGGTTGATAAACTTCCTAGATGCGGTTTTGAATACGTTAAGGGGTGTAGTTTCTTAGATGAGGTCAAAATGTATATTGCAAATTTTCTTGAAAATTTGAAAATTACTACTAAATTTCTAAGCCCCCTGATGTCTTAAAAAAAAAAAAAAGACATTTAAAAAAATGATGCCAAACTACAGTAGACATATGATAGATGCTAGTTAAAAACTATTTTGAGTGGAATAACTATCTGTCTTATATGCAGAAATTTTTGAAGTTTGAAATTGGTACATTTTTCAAATTTTTCACAATATTTTGATATTTTTCACAAATAAACAAGCATTTTTTGGACCAAAATTTCTTACTATTTTAAAGCACAATGTGTCAATGAGAAAACAATCTCTGAATCACATGGATAGGTTAAAGTGTCAAAAAGTTATTCTCATATAAAGTGATACATGACAGATTTAAAAAAAATGGGCTCTGTCATAGAGGCCAAAACTGGCTCCGGCGGTAAGGGGTTAATATATCGGACTTTTACGGACACGGTGATACCAATTATGTGTAACTTTTTGTTTTTTTTGATTGTAAAATGGTAAAAGGGGGGTGATTTGAACTTTAAACATTTTATTTTTTTGTTAATATATAATTTTTTTACTTTGACTTTCAGTCCCCCTAGAGTACTTGATCACTAGGGGGCGTGATTGTCAAAACTGAAGACATAGCGGCGATGGAAGCCTTTACAAGGTTTCAAGTCGCCATGCTAACTGATCAGAACCTAGCAATCTCGCCATGGCGTGCCAATGGAAGTGATGCCACAGCATCTAAAGGGTCAAACAGCAGGAAACGGAGCCACCTCCAGTTCCTGCTGTTACCGGCGGGTATCAGCTGCAACCTGCCTCCTATGTAGGGGGATTGCTGAGTAATTCCTATACATAGAACCTTAACGGCCCTATGATGTAAATATACGCCATAGGTTATTAAGGGGTTAGTAACTTACATTTTGAAAATTGCTTACATTTCAGTAATTGGACCTGTCAGCAGAACTTGCCATGATGCTAATACCCCTTTATGCTTAACATTTAGTGTAATTGTAACAAGTAGACACAGATCCTTCTCCTCTTCATTTGTATGGTATTAAATATACATTATTAGGAAAAATACTGTTACTGTAGCCATATTCTTCTCCATGATGTCGGACTTTGTATTATTTTACAACCAAGCGTACGTTGTCTTGTGTCATCAGCAAAAACTCCTAAGCAAAAGGTCATTACTAAACAGATTAACAAATCTCAAGCCTTTTTTGTAGCCAATTGCTGACTTTAGCCTATTATAGTAATCTATAGTATTATAAGTAAACTCTATACATCTTCCTGGCTCAATGTTTTGTCACAGTGCACAAAAGAAATAGTTGACGTGCAAACTTAGTCGAATTGCATCTGTATCTGGCAGCATTATTGGAGCAAAAGTCTTGAATGTATCTTAGCCCTGTATCCTGAATAGCCAGATCATGACTTTCCCAGGACCATAACCTGGACAGAAAAATAGAGTGATGACAGAATGAGACATATTTGTCCACAATAATCCAAAAACATTAATGTTTCTGTGTATGGTCTATGGTAACCAACTAAACTCCTGACCAAATAAAATTGTGTCCAAATCACACAACACGTGAGACGCAAACATGACTGATTATATAAAAATATGACTGAACACTACACACTCTCTGGAAATTAGTGCAACAAATAGAAACATTTCACCAAAATATGTTCACAATAGTAATTATAAAGTCTCTGTGAGATACAACAAACCTAAAGTTTGAGCTTTCATGGTCACAGGACGACTTTAATGTCATTATGCGGTGTCAAAAGCTGAAAGACTTATCACTGTTTCCACAGCTTCCTGAGAGAGCAGAAACACATTGTTTGTTCTGATAAAACAGCATTGTAGAACAACTTATTTTAGGTTTCCTGGCATTTTAGAGCCTTCTAAGTCACACGCTAGAATCGCGGAAAGAGAACTTTTTATGAATGAGCAATAAAAAAAGTAGATTATTTTTTTAACCTGTTATTGTATTAATAACCGAAGTCTTGTTTACCCGCTATTACTTACATTTATTGATGTATTTTTATTATGTCATAGATCAGAACTATAAGCAGACAAAAGGAGAACATTCTGTCCCAGTTACAAACTTGCAGGCTTAATGCGTGGTCTGGTCAATAACATGTATCCCTAATGCTTCCATTTTTTCATCAGTCAAAGGCGATGTTTACTTTTCAGTTACATTAAACACATGCCTTAAACAGATGCCAAACCGTGACACTTGTCGCCGATTAGGTCCCATTGTAAAATAAAATCTAGATTTTTACTGGATTCTTTTGTATGAAAAAGCACAGTCTACTATGCCATTCCATACCTGTCTTTCAGAAACAGACATAAAAACCAAGAATTCCAGGAAGGCAAGATCAGAAGACAGACACCGATATATTTTGGTCATGTGATGAAGGCTAATCTAGATGATAAGGAGATGCCACTCTGGATGGTTAATGGTAAAAAGACACAGGGGAAACCAAAGGCCCATTGGTTGGATACCAGTAAGAATGACACAGAAGTGAATATCAAGCAATTAGAAAGCTGTGGAAAACAGGGAAGCAGAGCAAGATCTGGCCTACAAAGCATTGAAGGGTTAGACATGACTGAATTGATAGAATAGACATACACCGTCCAAATGGAGAATAAATGGACACAATTTTGGCTCCAGTTAGGCTAATTAACTGAATTTGAACATTGGGAATGCATCTGGCATACATGTTAAAAGCATATTAGGAATGTAATATGAACAGAGCCTAGTGCAGTTAAAAAAATAAAACTTTGCATATTGTTTTAATTTGTTTTATTTAATTATTTTTTAAAAATAATACAGATATCTACAGGTCATCAAGGTTGGGGACAGTGAGGAAGGTGCTGGAAAAGTGAAGATTCTAAGATATTTGTGTCCAAATCTGCAAGGAACAAGTGGTTGCCGGGAGAAGTCATCATGACAGTCTGGACCAGATACAGAACAAATGGGAAAGTCAATGACTCGTCAGAGAAACACCACACATGAGTCACAAGATATAATTGCACTGTAATCACGTATGTGTCTGCAGAGTCTGTGTACACTGGTATCTACCACTATATGGTAACTGTATGATGGTAATATACAGTCTGTAGGGGACCTGTGTACACTGGTATCTACAACTGTATGGTCACTATATGGCGATAATATTGGTCTTTGTATACTGAGCTTTATTTAGTAACAGTTTAGGGGTATCAATCAGCTGCTAAGTGGTGGTAATTTGTGGATGTGATCTTACAGTATAGTCAGATCCTTATGTAGTAGCGTTATTGGTAATGTTGGTCTTGGTGTTCTGGCATTTGTTTGGTAGCAATATGATGGTGACATGTATGGTGAGGTATTCGCTCCTTGTATTGTCTAGTAACTGCATGACTTATTGAGAGGTCCCAGTAAATATTCATGGTCAGGGTGGGAGGGAGACCCCATCCAAAGGTTTGCTATGGGACCCAGGCTTCTCCAGTTACACCCCTGGTCGATCGTACATTCCATGAAAAGATGTTAATCTGCTCCACTTCTCATTATGCCTTATTGCAAAGGGATTTACTTAGCAAGGTTAAGATGGTTAATTGCATAGTAATATTTGTCAGATGATTATTCTGTTTATTACTGCTCTTTTCTTCTTGGTCTTCACCAAAAGTGGTCTTCTCAAATAAGACCAATATACATGGGATTTTAAAGGTGTTGTCTCACACTGCTGTTTCCTAGAGTCACAGACAGCTTCTGATTCACACTGCCTCCTCAGTCTGTACGTGGTACTATACCAGTGATTAGCATTTCTAGCTCCTCTATAACTAGCTGAGACATTACAAAGCCATAAGTGTAGGATATTTAATGTGTGTAAACAAAGCTACAGGTGCTCTGAGGAGTGAAAATAATTGCTTATCTGTAAATAAACTAATCTTGTTAGGCTGGGTTCAGCTTATAGCAGCTAGTATCTGTGAGCGCCGCTATACGCCTGCTGTTTAAAGTACTTCTTTTAAATGAGTGCTATGATTTTACCATATTTGCGGGGCATACTTCTGGTGCTTAACAGCGCAATTATGCCCCAAAGTTACAGGTAAAGTCTCAGCTCTCTCCGTCCCTGCTCTCTGTCTAATCCAGAAAGGAGATATGGATGGTAACCTAGTGTGTGCAGTCAGAGAAAATAAAATTTCTCTTATCTCCTGACCAAGGCAATATCAAAAGAGTAATGTAATTAGAAAACATCTTCATTTACCGTTCTACATGTTGAAAGCTAATCTTTGTAGTGAGAGAATCCATTACTGAAATATCTAAACTAAGTTTCCTCTAGATTGGAAAAAGGCAAGGACAGAGGAATCGTTACATACAAGTAGTATTATGAAAATACCTGAATGGTTTCAAACGTATTCCAAGTACAAATAATTAAACAAAATTCTTAACAGCCTGCTGTACCAACTCCTTGATGCACCCTGACTTTTCTTTATGTCATGGTGCCTGGCCTGTAAATGCACCATGACGTCCAGACATGTCATTCATTCAGGCACAGGAGTTAGCCCGAACGATCGCTGCGGGAGCCCAGTGGTGATTGACATGATGCTTGGTTTCCTCTGGCCTCCCTTAAACATACCTGGAGTTGTGTGGCATTCATGGTCCGGTTCTTCAAGGCTTTGTTTACAATGAAGGGGTCATCAGTGTGTGATGTAGCCAACAAACGTCCACTTCTATGCCTCTCTGTATCTCTTTCAGTCTCTCTGTATCTATGTTGTAACCTGCTGATGACATTCTGTGACACTCTAAACTCAGTGGCCACTTTCGTCCGAGAGCATCCTGCCTGCAAATGTGAATAGCATGATGAGGAAGACTGTTTAAATCCCAATTCAAGTTGGTCCCCAAAATTTATTGGGTGATTTAGGGATGAAACATATGTTTTGCCATTAACCTCCATGTTAAAGATCAGCAAGTTGTACAAAAAATACTGAAACATTGAGTAGTTGGACATGTGCATTCTAAAAGGTAAGAGATGGTCTCATTTAGTTCATTTAAAAAAATTTGCAACAAATTTTTACGTTCATTCTGAAATTTCAACCAAAAGCCAAATATCCCTAACTTTTTGGTAGAGAGTAGTGTAAATAAATAAAAAGTGTAAAAAAAATACAAATAAAAAATATAGCAAAACACATACACTGCCCTTTACCCATTACAAATGCATATCACTAGAAAAAATAAAAAAGTACACTTATTTGGTACTGCCACATGCGTAACGACTTGGACTATAAATCTGTCATTTTATTTAACCAAAAAGATGTTTGCCAAAAAAAACAAAACAAAAAAAAAAAAATGAACTTTGTTTCAAAAAAAAAAAAAAGATGACAATCAAAAAGAGCAATGTAAAACTTTTAACAAAATTTAAAACTTAAAAAAAACTGTACAATAAAAAAAAAAGATAAAAATTGGGGTTTGACATAATCTTTAAAATCACAAGCAGATAAAAACAAAATTATGTATAATACACAGTGAGCACAAAAAAAACTAAAACTAAACAACACCAGGATTGCTGTATTTTCTTTATTCGCCCCCCAAAAGAATTAAATGGAATAAAAAAGTATGTGCCCCAAAAATGGTACCAATGAAAAGAAATCTTCATAAAAAAATAAAAAAAATGTTCTTCAAACTTGGCGATACAAAAATTTGTTTTTCTTTTCTAAATAAAATGTTTTTATTTGAAAAGCATTTACCATAAAAATGTATAAATTGGGTATCGCGTAATTGTATCTCCCCTGTGAGCAGAGTTAACATGCAATTTAACCCGCATGGGGACCCTGTAAAAAAAAAAAAAACACTAACAGGTTGCTGATTTTGTTCAAAACGCCTCCCAAAGCCTTTGATAAAATGCATTAAAGTGTCATATTAAAACCTAAAATGTTGCCAAAAAAACGCCCCTATCCTGAAAAAAAAGCCCTAAAACTCTATACACAGAAAAAAAAAAAAGTTAGGGCCATAAACTATGACTACAAAAAAAAACATAATTTTTACAAACGCATTTTAAATTTATAAACGAAAAAAAAAAAAAAAAAAATGAATATCAGTAATTTTACCGCCCCTGTTTAATAGCACCAATATTTTTATGCCGGTGAAACTATAAAAAAAAACCCCAAAAAATGGTAATTTTTGTTTTTTTTTTTTTTTTTTTTATGGCCCCAAAAGCTAGAAAAAACTTAAAACACCTGTGTGCCTAAAATGCACAATACACCCAATGGTTTCCGGGGGGGGGGGGCTGAATCCAAAATGGAGCGACTTCGGAATTTCACCTTTCGGTATTTTGGGGACTTTGAAAATGCAACATCCCCCCACCAAAATTGTTTTTTCAAAAGCCAAATGTGTCCCCCCCTGAAACCCTTCATGCCCCCAAAAATCAGCAGTCTCACCAACACATAGGGTATTGCTGAACAGGAAAAATTTGGGTTTTTAAACATGTTTTTTCCCCAAAAATTTCCTTGTGAAAAAAAAAAACAATTGTGCAAAACCCTTTATTCTTTAGGAAAAATTAATTTTTTTTTTCATGGTAAAAATTAAAGATATCTTAAAAACCCCTGTTGTCGTTTTACTCAACACCCCTGATATATTTTTAAGGGGTATTTTTCCAATTGGGGGTTTTTTTGGGGGGTGTCTATTAAGTTTTGGGATGCCCCTCAAACCGAAATGGGCCTAAATAAAATTGAATGAAAATGGCCCAGATCCAAGGTGCTCCCTACTCTGGGGTTTGTGGTTGAGTGAAATAGCGCACTGGGGCAATAGGGAAAAAAGGGGGAAAAAAAATATTGTTTGGTTTTACGTTCAATTTATTGGCCCCATTAAAAAAATGATTGAAATTGAAAATCTAAAAAAAAAAGTTGATTTTTCACCTTTTTCCTTTAATTTTTTGGGGAAAACGTCTAAAGGGTTAACAATTTTTTTTACTTTGGTTTTTAAATCCTTGAGGGGTGTTGTTTTTAAGAAGTCTTTAGGGGAGAAATTAATTACGGCCCCTCAAATCAAACTGGACTGTTCCCAAAAAAAATTCTGTATTGAAATTTTCTTAAAAATGTTAAAATTTTTATAATTTAAAACCCTTCTAATGCCCTAAAAATTAATTTAAATAAAGTAGACATTTGTGTTGTAGAATATCTTCTTAGATGTGAAATTTTAAAGTTTTGAAAAGGGAAAAATTTTTTTTTTCCAGATTTTCAAAACATTTTGATATTTTTACAAATAGGGATTTCATCAACCAAATAATTCCCTAATTAAAACATTTCAAAATCACAGGGAAAGTAAAAGCTTTAAAAAAGTTACTTCCGTGTAAAGTGGACCGATTTGAGAAATAGGCTTGCCCCAAAACCCAAACAGGTTTAGCCCCAAAAGGGGTTTTAAACAAAGGCGGAAAAGAGACCCATAATGGAGGCGCATAGATGTAATCTTTTCCATCCTAACCCATGCAGCCACATAAAGAAATATTGAAAACAAAAGCGGGTTCTTTTTTGTTTTTTTGACACATTTTTTGCATCATTATTTGTTAGCCAAACTAGGAAAAAACCCTTTCTGAGATCAAATGTAAAATCAAAGACTTGTCCCTCTTTTGTGTTTTGGATCTGTTCCTGGTTTTGGGCTTACAAATACTGATGCAAAAATTTTTAAAAAACATGGTTCACCGACCTACAAGGGTATAAATGGAAATTGGGATGTACCGATCCTTTTCAATTTAAAAAGGGGAAAGGGTAAAAGGGAAAAAAAAGGAAACGGGGGCACAAAAAGGGGGGCTGCAATTTGATCCCACTCCCAAAAACCCAAATTATTTTATATATTTGGGTAAAGCCAGTTTTCAGCACAAAAAAGGTAAAAAACTTTTTCCCCCCAGCAAATCCCCTTTAAGCCCTCGATTTTGGCCCTGTTGCCCAATCTGAACTTTTGACCTTGGCCTTTTGTCTTTCTACTGTTCCTCGGTTACTTTCAATATTGTTTCATCTCCTATGTCCATTTCCCCAAGTCTGCGGTTGGACTCTAACCTCCGGCATCATCCCCGGCGGGTCCAAAACTCCTGCTCCAGGCTCATACTTCTTCGAGTCCTGTCCCCTAGCCTTCCGTTCTGGGCCCCTTTGTCCATGTCCCCTAGCCTACTTTTCCCGAGTCCTAATCCCGGTGTCCATCT
The DNA here is from genome assembly GCA_025379985.1 of Phyllomedusa bahiana. Lineage (NCBI taxonomy): Eukaryota > Metazoa > Chordata > Amphibia > Anura > Hylidae > Phyllomedusa > Phyllomedusa bahiana. The sequence goes on along the minus strand of JAODAL010033057.1, from coordinate 12,573 downwards.
GCTGCCCCAAAGGGCCCCTGAGTCTTTGCCTTTGTTTTCCTTTCCTGTTGTTCTGGAATTTCCCGGTTCCCCATTTCCCGGGGGTCTGGTTGGGGAACTGCCAACCGTCCCATGGATCCCCAAATTTTTCCATTGACATTTCATAGATTGTCTTTGAGCCTTTTGTCATCTTATAAAATAAATTCCACTGAAACATAAAATAACCTATATCAAGATCTGTAAGTAAAAAAGGTGCTAGAGACATCACAGATCACCTAACCATAATTGTAAAATAGATGGATAATGTTTGAACACCCAAATTAGTCAATTTTCTTTATTTTTCATAGCATAACTTGATTTTAGTACAACACAACAACTTTAATAACTGGGGATCTGCTATACTCTTTTGATGTCCTTTAAAAAAAAGGGGTTTTGTTCCAGATAATTGCAAAAAAAAAAAAACTTGTTTTACTTTCCCCTTTATTTTCTCTCTTTTCCCATTCCTTTTTCCTCAATCCCTTTTTTAAAGTGTCTCCACTTTTTCTATTTCCAAATCACTCCCCTTCCCTGCACAAGGCAGTTAGACCCCCGACCCCCCCTACTGACTCAAATTTGATGAGATTCACCACTCTCATTAGTCAGTTTGGTTGCACCGCACTCCACCACCAAACTGAACAGTAGAACAGCTGAACCTGTGACAAAACAGCCCCCACATCTTCTAACCCTCGAAATGAAGGCCATCCTTGGCCTTATAATTCAAAATTTTGAAACCTCTTTTTCCAACATTAGTGAGCAATGGAAACCAACATCCCCTATTAGGCCTAAGTTATGTTTCTTTATAATTCGACATTTTCTCCCCAAGAACAATGGTTGAAGGACATGGGCGGGAATATTAAAGATGCAAAATTCCCAGGTCCTCTTTATTTCCGTTGGGGCTCTTAGTCTGAAATTTGGGGCCAAAAATGATAAATTTCATATAGGATTATAACCCCCAATAGGGTTTTAATTTCCGCTCTTAGCTCTCTTTTTTTTGTACAAAAACCCTGTTTTTCCCAAAGAAAATTTAACAGGGTTTGGGGAAATTTTCTTTTTCCCCAGCATATCTGTTTGTAAACCCCCCATACATGGTCTTGAGCCTTTTCAGTCTGTGTGATGTTTTGGATGGGGGGGATCGTTTTGTCCAAACAAAGGTTTAAGGGTGTTCGCATGTGCTTGTACTGCGTTGTTTATATCCACACCACATCTGACTATTCTCCATTTTTTCTTGATGTTCTTTTGCAAAACCTTAACCTTTTTAACATGTTTTTTAAAACGTTACATATTCCATTCCTTGTTAATGGGTAGTTTTATTTTCTAATTTCACAGAAGGTACACCATTCTTGCACCAACTCTGAATTGAAAATTCGGCCTTTTATTGGACAAAAAACCTTTTTTGGCATCCAAACCCAAAAAACTTGCCACAATAGTTTTTGGGCTCTATTGAAATAACCCCTCAAATTTTGTGACATAGTCCTAAAGCATTCTTTGTCAAAATTATTCCCTTTCAGTTTTAAACCCCGGGGAGCATTTCGAAGGGTTCCTTGTGATATACCCGTGGTGTAAAATCTTTTCGCACAAGTTTAAAAAATTTTTGTACACTTTGAGTGAATTGTGGATTATGGAAATGTTCACAGATTCTATGTTCTGTTTTATCTACACAAAAATGTCCACAAGTTTTTGTATAAGTCTAAAACCTGTTGTCACTTTCAGGGTAACACTGCCAACTTCTCTTTCCTCTTTTTGACCTTTCTTTCGCCCAAAACCCATATTGTACTTGAAAAAAATCCCATTTATAATCTAAAGTTTGCTCGAGGGGTAAAATTTTTCGCTGTGCCAATCAGTTTGGGGTTTGTTTTACCCCTTCTCTCAGTTTACAATGTCTTTTCCCTTTTTTGTTTTTTTTTGCCTTTTCCATAACATTCCAATTAGATAGAACAAATTAAGGCCCCTTAAGAGGAATTCAATACTCTCTAGTTCTGTATCTTTTCCCTTCCAAATTAAAAAGATCTGAATTGTCTATTTTTTTCCGGCTTATAGGCTGAATAATCAAAGGAGCCCAAACTTCCACCCAAGTTGTCCATAGGCCCAAATTTTGCAGTGTTAAAATAAGCTAGTTGGGTTTTTATTTGGATGGGCCCAATTGATTTAACGAAGTGGAATTTGTTTTGAATTTTGGAAAAATTCGGGTTTGGGGCAAGTCGAACTTTGTGGATTCGGTGAAAGAAGTGTGCTTTTGATTTATAAAATGGCTGCGACACATGGCGTTACATGGGGGAAAGAACTTGGGAGAAGAAGGGGATACCTCATGACTGTCAGAGATGAAGCCCAAACAGAGACCGGGGGGTTCTGTAGTCACCCACTATATAAGTCCCCGGGCGCGACGCTGGGGGCCCAAAAGCTCTCCCCCGATGATTAGGGAAGGGGCTGCCGGGTGATTATGATACCCTTTCGAAGAACTGATTTTTATCAGCGTTTTTTTGGGGGGATCACATGTCTCAAAACTGTTTTCTTAATTTTTCTTTTTTGATTTTTTTGGGGTATTGGTCTGAATCCCGTGTGCGTCCAGTGCAGCGATATACATTTTAATGCTTCTCTCAAAGCACTTGAATATCCAAAAGGGGTCTAAGCCTGTTCCTGTTGTATTTATTTTTAAAAAACAGCGTTTTTAAAATACAAATACCCCCTTTATTTTTGGGTGTCAAATTTTTTCGCAATTTACATCCAGGGGGGAATTAAAACGTTGTTTGCTGTTTTGGTGACTGAAATAAACCATCTTTTTTACCGCCAAAAAGACATTTTTTCCGTGCATAAATTTACAAGCGAAGGTTAATTCAATTTTTCTTTTGTAGCGTAAAATACACGCCCTTGTAACACGTACAAAGTGGTGTTTTTGGTGCTCATTTTTTTTGCGCAATTTTAAACCTGGGGTTAAATTTGCGTTGTTTGCTGTTGTGGTGACTAAAAAAAAAACTTTTTTTCACCGGGAAAAAAGAATTTTGCCTGAGATAATTCACAACCAAGGTTTAATTATATGGACGATTCGTTGACTTGTCATCGGCGGAAGCCGATTTAAAAGGCAATTATCAAGACATTTCGATAGTCGATAATAATTTTCGCCCATGACCCTAAAAACTATGGGGAGGGAACAACCCCTTCTTTCACCCCAAACGGCTGGGAAAAATGGAATTAAATCCCAACCAAAGGATAAAGGGTACATCTTAGGCACCACACTTAGTTATAAAGCCCACAGAAAAAAGTCACAGATCACCATCACCTATTCCTGTCTTGCACCACAGCCGCTGACCCTTAAACCTGCACTGCAATCACTCACAAATTAAAAAGTGGCCAGAAGCAGCTAATGATAGAACCATCATTTTACTTGAACTAGACATTGAATAACCTGTCCTGGAACGTCAGCAATGAGCCCCAAACCTGCATGACTCACAGAATTAAAAAGTTGCACCTGGCATGACTCCATATAAAAATTGCTGGAAAAAGGATGCTTTGAACCATCATTTTAGGTTTCACGTGACATTGACTATCCCTGTCCTGGTTCACACAGCATGAGCCCCAAACCTGCATGAACCCCCCATATTTAAAAAGTGCCGAAATAGGAGTCTTTGAAACCACCTATTTTAGTTGAAACTGTACAATTGACTATATCTGTCCTGTACCGGCAGGAATGACCATTAACCTGTCTGACCCACAGATTTAAAAAGTGCAAGAAATAGGAAGTCTTTTGAACCACCAGTTTTAGTTGAACTGGGAACATTGACTATATCTGTCCAGGGGCCACAGCAATCGTCCCCAACTCCTGCATGACCCCCAGATTATAAAGTGCCTGGGAAAAGGAGTCTTTGAACCACCATTTTTAGGTTGGAACTGGACCATTGACTATATCTGTCCTGTACAGCAAGTATGAACATTAAACCTGTCCTACCCACAGATTAAAAATCATGCCTAAATAGGAGTCTTTGAACCACCATTTAGTTGAACTGACAATTGACTATATCTGTCCTGTACCGCATAATGACCCAATAAACCTGTCTGACCCCCAGATTAAACAAGTGCAGAAAATAGGAGTTTGTTTGAAGCCACCATTTTAGTTAAACAAGACTTAGACTACCCTGTCCTGGCCACAGCATTACCCCATAAACGCTGTTTGACCCCTCAGATCACAAAGTGGCACTATGCTGTTTTGTACAGTGACTGACATTTAGTATATTTTTTGGTAACTGACATTTGTTTACAGAATTTTTAGTTTAGGGAAGTTTTATAGTTTATTAGATTTTAACATTATTATCATATTTGCTTTTTTTTCAAGTGTGATAATATACAACATACACCCCTCCCTGCCAGTTTTTTAAAGGTATTTTTTACATTGGAGATATTAAATTCGTCCACACACCCTATAAGTAATAAAAATGTCCAATCACACCCCAAACACTTCTTTAGTTTGAGACGACATTTTGCCCGCCTGGCTTCTGAGAGTGATTCAGCCAATCAATTCAATGGGATTCATTTTCCCCAAATCCTACTTCAGTGATTAGGCACTGACCACCCCTGGAGATCAAATGATGTGACCCCATAGTTGAACGTCCAGTCCCCCCAAAAAAATTTTTAAGCCAAATTGTGCAATGTGCTGTGTCCAGCCCTGAAGCCCTTTTTGGACACACTTTAACCTCACAGAAATCACCTTTTTCAAAATCCTGATTTTTTTGAGAAATTTGAAGCTCTCCTGATTGCCCCCTAACTGTGAGAGCCCATGCTCCGTCAGCCAACTATTACCACGGAGGACCAGCTGCCCGAGACTTACAGTGCGTGCGGTGAGAGCCCAGGCTAGCGTCTGTCATCTATTAAACATAACACGCAGTTCAGCCTGCCAGGCCGGAGTTACAGTTGGTGGTTCGGTAAGAGAGCCCAGGCTGGCTTCCGTCATCTATTAACCGGTAAAAATGCCCTTATGAACGCAGCAACGAAAACAGTCCGTGCTGAAGCAGAGTGCGAGAATTGTTGAATTAAGACCACCACCTTCCTCATACTAGTCAAGACCTGGGTATTGGCTTGCCCCTCCCGTATGAGTGCGGACCAATTGAGCCTTCACTTGTGAAATACTGGTGAGTTTAACCTCCTGTTCCACTCCAGATAATGCCCTTTTTCTTGGCAATCTATTTCTCGTTTTCTCAACGTGCTTGTAGGAAATGTGTCTCTGTTTCTTGTTCTCTGTCTGTGCTCCATACTCCATGTCCTCTGAATAACCTACATCTGGTCAAGTCTTTTTCCCCTGTACCTCCCTTGACAATTCAAAGAATTTTGTACCAGCTATTTTAGTACAATGCAATGTTTTTTTGTAAGTTTTAAATCTAAAAACACTTTTTTTAAATAGGATGGAATCCCACACGTCTTGTTTCTCTTTTTTTAATTGTATTAAATTGTTGTCTCATTACATGGGATTTCTAGATAAGTAAAAGATCTTGCAACAACAAGTCATTTTGCAATATGTGTCCATTAGCAGTGTACTACCTATTCCTGTTTCTGACAGCACCATCACCCTTTGAGACCACTCTGACAATTGTGAAAACAAATGTCTGTTGAAACCACAATTTTTTAGAATATACCTGTAGGCTAGCTGCATTTTTCACAGCAAATGCCCCAAAAATTCAAAACATGACCCTTGAGTCACTTTTGACAATTGTGAAGAACAAATGTCTGTTAGATGCAACATTTTTTTATAATAGTGTCACGGTTCATGCCGCGGTCCCTGCCTTGGACCGTCGGGCCTGTCCGACCCTTCCATGCCTCTGCTGGGGCTCCCAGTGCAGGAGTCCCCGCAGCCTTGTACTGCAATTTACCTTTTGCCTGACCCTTTCCAGTCTTGTTGTCTTCCTTGGTCATGTCTGTGCACTGTGCCTCCTAAGGCGTCGCGCGGCAGCTACCTGCCTAATAATAGTTTCCTGTTCTGTGCACCTTCCTCTTCACCGATCACACGCCCCAGACCTCTGAGCTATAAGAGGAAGTTTTCTTGTTTCTACTCTGCGTCAGTTCATTGCAGTCAGTTGCTGTTGTCCAGCACTTCCCATCTTGAGCTCCTCCCAGCATCTCAGGTGAGCTTGTTGAGCCTTTACCCCTGAGATGGCTGTCCAGTGTCTTTGTCATCTGAGCTCCTGGCGCGTCCGTCCGTCGTGTCTGTGTCACCTGTATCCTGCCGTGTTCACTGTCCTGTATGTGCTCTCCAGTTCCTGCCGTGTACCCTGTCTGTACCTGATGTTGTTTACCCTTCCCATTTCCTGCCGTATCCTGTGGTTCTATGTGTACGTTTTTAACCCTGCCTGTATCCTGCCGTACATGTTCCTGTGTTCCCTGTATTCCTCCCTGCCTGGATTCCTGTCTTGCACCCCGGCTGTCACCGGACCCCAAAAAAAAAGGGTAGCCACGTCAGTGGTAGTGACCTGGGGGCCCTGCAGCCAAGTCCATCCCGCTTTGCGTATGGACCCTGTAGACTCCACTCCCTGGCGATGGTCCCCAGCTACCCACCTCGCCTGCGTGATCACCGAGAATCCACACCCGGATTCGGCGTCGGCGCATCGGCATACGTCCCATCGGCGCCGCCTGTTACAAATAGACCTGGTAGTATAGCTGCATTTCACAGCAAAAGCCGCCCCAAAAAATTCAAAACAATGACCCTTGAGCCACTTTTGGACAATTCTGAAGAACAAATGGTCCTGTTAAAACATTTTTTTAGAATAGTACCTTAGTATTTTTGCGTAATTCAAAGCAACATGACCCCAAAACCATTGACAATGCGAAAAATTCTAAAGATGAAGTGATAAATGGAAAACGGTTTTTATCATGAAACATTGCTGTCATTTACAGTCTCCTCACAGCAAAACCAGCCAAAATGAACTGTTGGGAACTGAGAATAAAAATGTCTAAGAAATGATCATTTTAAAAAATAGTTTTCAAGAGGACTATTTCTGTTTGAAGAGGAATGTGAAGAGACCGGTCAACTAATCGGTGTCCTCGGCAATTGTGGGCCCACAACATCATCAGAGATTCCATGCCTGATTCATCTTGATGAATGTCAAACATCCACATTATCTGTGAAAGCCGATGCGTTTGTCCATAGACGAATCCCCAGCTGTGCTGAAGGTCCGCTCAGATAAGACGCTGTGCTGCTGGGCGGACAACAACTCTATGGCGTGTGGCACGAGTTCGGGCCATTCGTTCCATTTGGAGTACCAGAAGTCTGATTGGGTTCCGAACACATACACAAACATCGGTGTTGAACGCAGATTATTCGTTCACCTTGATCTTAAGCTGTCTCCCCCTGTGTGTTGGATGTGTGCCCTGCATTGCATATAACTTTGGTGAGGTGGTAAATAAAGATTGCCAGAGGTCACCCATTAGGCTTCTGCCCACTTGCCCTGCTGCTGCTGCTGCCTGCCCTACGGCTACTTGGCACTCTAAAACTTCTGTCACGTCGCTGATGTTCCACCGTGACATTTGAAGAACGTGGAAGCAGACTCAACAGATGTCTCCCAGTTATCAATCAGCAAGTCTACATTTCCTGCATTTTACTCTCCTCTTTGGGTGGTGAAAGGAAAGTGGCTGAAGTTTTGTTTTGTACCGGGATCCAGGATGCGTGGCCCACCCAGTAACTGTATGTCTCATTTTGATGGCTCTTAATGCGAGGATCATGTTGGAGAAATGGTGCATCCATCACTCATGTGAGAGATAAGCCTTTATTTCCCAAGCCTCAGGGTCAAGGGCACTCAGCAAATGATCTTCCTCATCTTCCTCCTCCCCTCAAATTCGCGCCAAACCTTTTCCAAGGCAGGGAATCGTCAGTTAACGTCGGTGTCAAGGAATACCTCCTCCTCCTCCCCTCCTGCTTCCTCCGTCACAAGCTTCAACACATGCCCCCCTTGGACTTGGCTTTTCAGATGAGCACCCTGAGAGCTGAGGCGCCGCCTTGCATTAGTCCTGGACCCCCCGAACCTACTGCCTATGAAGACCGATAAAATTGTGAAACTGTCCCGGGCCTTGTGATTCGACGAGAGAAAGGCCCGTGTCCGCATCTTGTCTCGTCTCCTCCATCTGTCGCTAGAGGACCTGATGTTTCAGGAGTGTCCAACATCGTTCCAGAACTAAGATCACCACGATGGTCATCTGACAAGGGCATTGTCCGCACTGACCATTTGGTGGCTTCTTTCAAAAACCTGGCAAGGTATGGTGCCGAGCTCTATTCACCTGCCCTCCCAATCTCGGGTGCTCAACACCCCAAGGTCCGCAACCGCTGCTTGTCCCAGGCCATGTGTCACTCACTATCGTACTGCGTAATGGCAATTGCGCTGGCGCTCTGCCGCCACAATCGCTGGAGCAGTAGGAGAGGGGTGGAATTCCAGCTGTTGCCACGTCAACAATGAGAAGGTTGACGGGAGGCCGAGGCAGACGCTGCAAAAACTGCAGCCTAGGGGGACGAAGCAGGGTGCGAACGTCGGAAGTGGAACTCAACCTCGAGCCTTCCACAGCAACAGTCCAGAACCCGGTATCGCTTTAAAAATTTCTGGACGACGAGGTTTTCATACATGTGCCAGGCAAGGGTGTGCTCAGCCCTACCGATCTTAAGGGCGGCCATCCGATTTCGCCCCGTTTTCGCACACCACATTGTCCTGGCACAAGGTTCTTGTCACCCAGCCAGCGCTCGGCTCTCGTTGCGTGAGAGCCGTCCACTTCTCCTGACCTATGTTGTGGAATCGGATCTCCAAGACAGAATTAATTTTCAACATGGTCTGTTTTCCCTCTGGGCACAGTGATGCCACCATAAGGACCTTGGGGGAAAGAGCCCTGCACCACCCGCTGGGTTTTAAAGAGATGCCGCCGTACCTGATAGCCAACGTCACCCTCAGAGACATCCACCCAGCTCACCCTGAGCTGTTCACAGAGATATAGCGGCCTTGGCCGTGCTTATTAGTCCATGTGTCGGGTCAGATGGAACTTTTTTCGCACACAGATGCAGACAACGCGCTTGAAATTTTAGATGACACTGTTTTCTGGCAAAGAAATGCTGCTCTGGCATCTGGTATTTGGGTGCAGCCAATGCAAAGACGTGGCGGAACCCATCTGTGTCCACAGAAGGAAAAGCCTGGCACATGCCGACATTCAGCTTTTTGGCTTTGGGATGTTTGGTTAAAGTGTTTCTTCTGCTCCAAAACCACGAATACAGAAAGGCTGGATGCTAGACAGGCCGCTGTACGGTGGTGCAAGTCTTCAAACTGGCAGAAGGAGAGGTAGGATGGATCTCTGGTGGTGCTGTGGTACACGGCGCGACAGGTGGAGGCTGAAGCCGAGGTTGACCCTGAATCATGGACTCTAGAGACATGGCACTGAAGAAACGCATGGGGTGGCGGAGGAGGAGGAGGCGGAGACAGAGGGTGTACAGTGTTGGAAGCCCGGCATCGGTGTGGCCTTTTTTGCCAAGTGTTGCCCTCCATTTCAACTCATGCATTCGCTTGCAAGTGACTAGACATGTTGGGTGGTGTTAAAAGACCTAAGATACTTGCCTCTACTGATCGCGTTTTACGGCAAAGGCCGGCAATATTACATCGCTGGGTATCAGAGGCTTGCTCAAAGAAGGCCCAGGCTTGAGAGGTCCTGGACCTTTTTGACGGCGATAAGCGAGGAGCGGGGTTTCCGCTGACCGTGGCTGGCGGAATCATATCAGCGGACGGACATTTCTGCGACCGCCTCCTCCCTTTTTGAGGCGAGACCCGTATTGATACTAACTACCCCATCGTCCTTCCTCCCGTCCAGTGATGAAGCCTCGCAAGCAAAATTTCCTGCATGAAAAGACCTGATGGATCTGCAATGTCGTCCATCATCATCTATCAGCAAACACAGGTGACTGGTCGTCTGACATTCAGCAATCCAGGAGCTCGGACTACAAGCAAGAGGCACTGCAAGGCTTTCGACCCGCCCGGGATTGTTTTTCCTAATGACCAGCTTCCTTCCCTTCTCCTCCTCTGATGGCATCAGTAATATGGGCGTTCAGAGAAGCCAAAATCATCCTCTTTGGGCTCTGATCCTTTAACAACCTTCTACCCCACCCGCAATTTTGTTATCAAAGAAGGTCTTCAGAAAATGGATTATCCACAGTGGTGGGTACACAAGTTACATTTGTCTGCCCGTTCGCTTCATGTTGGCTGATGCTGATGATGCTGATGACGACATTTGTGGCCGTGACTTGGATGAGGGCGAGGAGTAAGACTGTGGATGCAGTTGCATTAACCACTGAAAACAGATTGGCAATGCAGTTCGTTACTGAATTCACAGGGCCTGAACCCAGCGATGACAGGCCTGACGTCCTGCAACCGACCGATCCCTGGCATGCTTGTTGTCGCCAGCACTGGAAGGAGCACCCTTCTCACGTACCTCAACCCTCCATGTCCTAAACCCCCTCTTTGCTCGCTTACCACCAACTGCATATTCGCTCCATGTCACAAAGATAAAAATTTTGTGAAGGTATGGAAGAGTTTTGGAAAGTCACAGCTATTCTCAAATCCAACTCAAATCAAAACAAAATTGCTTGTATTCAAATTTAAGTGGCAAGGGTTTGTGCTATATCAACAAAGCTGGACTGCGCCAAAATGAAAAAACACCTATCTGAAAGGTATAAAACGGATAATAAAAAGTGGAGTTTTGGCACCTACCAAATACACCTGCGGTGCTACAAAATTTCTGTAATCAAAATTAAGTGCAAGTTGCCTCTATCAACAAAGCTGGACTGCCAAAAGTGGAAAAAAACAACCTATCTGAAAATGTATACAGGATAATAAACGCAATTTTTTTACACCTAAAAAATACACCTTCGGCTGACGACAAAAATTGCTGTATTCAAATTTAAGTGCAGGTGCCCTATATCAACAAAGCTTGACTGGCCGCCAAAATGAAAAAAACACCAATCTGAACTGAAGTATACGGATAATAAAAGTGGAGTTTGGGCATCTAACAAATACACCTGCGTTGACTACAAAAATTGCTGTAATTCAAATTTAAGTGCAAGTGTTCCTCTAACAACAAAGCTGACTGCGCCAAAGTGAAAAGGTATCTGAAAAGGTATTACGGAAATAAAAGTGGAGTTTGGGCCACCAACAAATACACCTGCGGTGACTACAATTGAATGTATTTCAAATATAAAAGTGCATGGGTGCCTCTATCAACAAGCTGGATGTACCAAAAATGAAAAAAACACGTATCTGAAAGTTTAACAGATAATAAAAGTGGAGTTTGGCACCTAACAAATACACCTGCAGTTACTAGAAAAGATATGTATCCTAATATAAGTTCAGGCTCCCCAACATACAAGAAATATTTAAACAAAACGTTAATAAAAAGCCTTTGCAAGCAATGCAAAACAAAGTTGGGCTCACAAACCCATACCTTTTAAAGAGTTGTCGGACATTTGGGGAAAGCACAATTTTTTTAATTCCAAGGGTTCCCCAAAGCTTGTTACGGGGTTCTTTTGGAGTAAATACGGGGTGTGATTTATCATATAAGATATCTTCTAAACTTTTGTAATTTTGAAAAAAACAGATGTCAGACAAAAGGTGGCGGGTCTTACCCCGAGTGGCAGGGCCCATTCCCGGAGAGGCCCGGGGCAACACAGCAAGGGGGCTTGCAAGGGGGGACTCGTGATTGTGTCTCGGGCCTTTTGTTCCAACCCCAAAGGTTCTTGATTGGTTTCTAGGTCACATTCCTCCCAGATGCATCTGACAACCCGCCAAAAATCGGGGGGAATTCAAAACCCAACCCTTGTTTTGGAGGTCCCCGGGGGGGGTCAGCGGCCCCCACCCGCCCCCCAACCCCCCCTGTCCCCTTGTTCCCTCCGCCCGGATCTACATGGGGGCGGGGTCAGCGCCACTATATAGCGAGGATAACAATTTGAGGGGGGTCAGCAGCTACTTTGGGGCAAAAAATGGGGGCCCATCCCCTGTTCTTGCAGTAGGGGGGCAAAGTTAATGTTGAGGGGCATGGGGGGTCATGTTGTGAGGGTCACCTCTGCATACCAAGACCGGTGATGAGGACAGTGTGGATGAAACACAAATAGATGAGATGTGCCGACGAATTGGGAGCCGGGGTGAGGCAAGGGCTTATATCGTCAGGGGAAAAAGGGGGTCGTTGCGGTCAGGCGCGGCGAGCCACAATGGGTTGTGTGGCCCTGAAACAGCAGGGAGCAGCAGTTTTAGCAGCAGTCGGGGGCCAAGCGGCCCCTGGGTAAAAAAACCCACTTAGGTCAAAAGGGCCAAAATGACCGTGCTCCGTCCCAAAGGGTTGGTACTGCAGTCCTCCCCCTTCCAAAGGTGGGGTTGCACCCTTTTAGAGAACTAATGGTTTTTGCTGAGCCGAGATGGAAGTTCCCAAACCCTAATTTCTTTTTTAAAAAGCATACCACACTTCATAAATTTAGAAAAGAAGGGGCCTCCCTTTAGCTTATCGGTTTGTTCCAAGGTCACGGCAGGCGGACTTTTGGGGAAATGTAAAACGGTCAGGGCCAGT
>JAODAL010033056.1:0-46055 GCA_025379985.1 Phyllomedusa bahiana | reverse complement strand
ATCGCCTGCCCCCACCACATGACACAGGTTGACAAGACACTAGTGGGCAACACAACCCCGGGGTCTGTTTACAAAATATCCCAGACTGAAAAAAAAAACTCCCTCTCCCATGATGATGCCCGGGGTTGACTGAAACTGCTGAACGTCCATAACCCCCCCTAACGGCTTAGGAATTTACCCGGCATAGTCACTGCCATACATCATTACCCCACCACCACCACGGCATGTACACAGAGCCCAGCACCTGTACTTCTTTTGTAAGGAGCTATATACTGGGGACTCCCCATTCAGGGGATGACAACTCCCATTCGCATCTCCCACTTACGATAAAGAGAAAACCGAACTGGGAACTGGGGGGAACTGTACGCCTCCCAAAATAGTGGGGCGTGTTATCAAAGGCCAAAACCCCAGCCTTATAAACCTTCCAGTTTCTTTCTACTTTCTGCAGTACTCTTTTCCCCCCCACGGGAAACTGGATGTTTCCCTTTTAAATTAGTACCGTATATAGATCGCCGCTCACCAAGCCATTCTCGGGGGATCAATCACCCACAGACACGGGTGACTCATGAGCTGGTGGAGCGCATCAAAGGGGACATTCTTGCTAATCTCCGCTAACCCGGGGACAGGCATAGGCTGAGCTTTGGTAGTCCCGGTTGTCATGGGCATCCTACTCCCTCTTTTTCCTGATCCCTTCTGCAGCTCTGACCTCCTTTTCTGTTCTCTTCCCACAGAGAATGGCAAGATTTCTACTTAGGGGCGTGACCGATGTTGAACACCACACGGGCCCAAACCCCCATAACTCCCCTTTTTGTAACTATGGACAGACCAAGAAGGAACAACGAATTTTGGGGACTGCCGTATATCCCAAAAATAAAAAACATCTCCATTAAATGTTTTTAAAATTAATAAATCTAAAATTATTTTTAAATCAAAAAACCCTCGACCTATTTTTCTAATTAGTTAAATTAAAATTTCATTATTTTTTTTTTTCTCCACTTTAAAATTAAAAAATTTTTTTATCAATGGTAAAACTAAAATTTATTTTTCTGTTTTCACCCTTTATTCACAACAGAAAGACCAAAACCCACGGTCTAGCAGGACCTGGGGGTTCACACGCAAGATAATACCAATTTCTAATAAATGACATCATTCTAATGATTTTTCTTTTATTTCCCCCTACTATACTTTTTATACATGTTCTTTAAAATCGCAAGTTTCTGTAACGGCCAAAGGGACAAGGCGCGTCAAACTTTAGACCCCATTTGAGTCACAAAAACACTTTCAAGATTGGGGTTCAAACACTGAAAAACCCGACACGAAAATTCACTTTTCCCCTTTTTTATCATACATTCTCCCCTTTTGTCTTTCACAAATGCCAGAACCTACAACAAAATGGGGGGTTTGAGAATTATTCTAAAAACCAATTTATTAGTAAGTTTTGCTGAGACATTGGCTCCTCACATGACCCATTAACCTTTTTGGGTTTTTTTTTTTTTTTTTTTTTTTTAAAACTATTTTTGGAGGGAAACGCAAACAGAAGGTTTGAGGGCTGTCCTTATGTAAGGGGGTATATGAAACCAAGTTGAAAAGCAATAGCGTGTAAGATACGGAACCTTGTGATAAAAACAAAAGGGGTTTTTAAAGGAGAAAAAACGTTTTTTGGGGTAATCTTTAACCACCAACTCACTGAGGAGAAGAGGCAGCTGCATAGCAAATGGAGCGGGCAGGGGCAACGGGGAAAAGAGGGAAAAGGGGGGATTTCAATCTGTTTGCTTTTATTGCAAAGGAGAATGTTTCCCCAACCATGGGATCATTTTTTGGGGCCCTTTGTGAAAGACCCCCTAGAAGTGATCTCTTTTGGATCTGGTCATTCTAACAAAAGCAAACCTGTTGAAGTGTCACGTTTCGAAACCTTGGGGACAGGACCACAATATAATTTGTTTTAACCTAAACTGATAAAACAACCACAGACCGGGGGGCACACAAATTTAGGGCCATATGTATGAAATAAAATGGGCAACAAAGACAGATTACTGCTAGAGAGTTTTCATACATAAGGCCCTTAATTTTAAAAAGGTGAGTTACCCCTTATTAAAGGGGTTTTCTAGATACAATGATCATATATGAAATGATGGGGACATTAAAAATAAGCAATTTTGTATTACCTAAATCATTTAGTATAGCAGTTATGACAAAATCTGTGCATCTAGAGCTGAATCTGAAGCCTGCGGTCGGGTCACGCTCCCTTTGCTGTGATTACCTGCCTGATATCTAGTTCAGCCCTGGTCGGCACACTCCTCCTGTGCGGCGATTGGCTGCCTGCACTCTCTGTGCTCACTCGCCTCTCAGCTGTCTTAAACTGGCTGTCTGAGCTACTTGCTAGCTGCTGACAGGCTGTGTTCCTATTATCCTCCTCTAACTCCCCTCTAAGCTGTGTAATAAAGGCTGCCTGATCACCTCTTTGCTCCTCTCCCAGTGACAGCTCTATGTGAAGGATCTGGGAAATTACTCTTTATCTGTCAGATATAACACACTCATATAACACAGCCTTATACAGTATGTTCCCCTTTACCTCCTGCTTGATAACAGAGGGGGGAGCAGAGTGCATTCCTCAAATTTGTTTATTTAATTTATTCATCATTTCAGGCTGTATGTATAACTGTTTACAGCAATACAGGTGTTCTGGTTACAAGGAACTTGTGGAGGGAGGTGACAGCTCTCCAGGCATGAGAACTGACCATTGCAGGAGGTCTGCAGAGCAGTGACATTTCTCCCTTCCACTGCTCACACAGAATTATGTCACCAGTCTTCAGTGAGGGAAGACCCGCCTACTTGGAGGAGAAACCCACCTACTGGGAAGAGATACCCACCCTGGATTTGAAGCTGTAAGAGAGAGAAACAGCTCATATCTGCGAAAGCCTGTAGTGAGAAAACCCCTTTAAAGGCTGCACTTCAGAATATGTAATGGGAGCAGGTATTATCAAATACTGTTATAGAAGCTAAATAGGAGAGCTTTAAATATACTTTTGGGAAGTATATTGTAAAATTTCTTCCTATAGGTAACAAATATTCATGATTAAAATTAAATCCAATATGGCTTCTACCTTCTGTTTAAAGGACAATAAATAATAAAAAAGGGCATTTAGAAGATATGTCAGCATTAGCCATTGACAACTGCAAAGAGCTCAATACCATCAGTAAAAAGGTGATAAAATACAATTTTAGAGTTATTCTGGTCTTAGTATAAATCGGGACAAGTCAGTGTTGATGCCAGTGGATGACCCCACAGTGGAATTCACAGTTCTGTAAGCTCCCTTGTGACTGCTCAGTCATTTAAATATTTAGGAATTTATATCTCAATGTCTCTTATAAAATTTGAATGGATGATCCTGGAGCTTCTTTTTCTTTGTGATTAATTTTAATTTTTAAAACAGACTTGAGATAAGAAGAATAAACTTAGTGAGAATTATTTGGGTGCCTCATATCCTCTATTTTCCTAATGCCCCAGTGTTTGGATACCTGGAACATTTTTTCATAAAATTAACTCTTTTTTTTATTCTGAGAATTTATATGGGGCAGAGGACATCAAATTGGGATCATTGCAATTACCAGAAGATGAAGGGGGTTGACAGTACCTAACCTGTATATATATTATTTGGCAGCGTAATTATAACATATTAGAGGTTGGGAGGGGGACTCTATTATAGATTGGAGTGCCAAATTGCTGCAACAGCATTTTGGTACATAGTTACATAGTTTTTAGTTTGTTCAGCTTGTTGTCCTACAGTGTTGATCCCCAGGAAGGCAAAAAACCCCAATGAGGTAGACCAATTGTCCTTATTTTAGGGGAAAAATTCCTTCCTAACTCCAATCTGGCAATCAGAATAAATCCCTGGATCAACGACTCCTCTCCAGAATCCTAGTCACTATAACTACTACTATTACGACCTAGAAATGCATCCAGGCCCTTTTTGAACTCTGTTAGTGAATTCACCGTGACAAGTTCCTTTTGGCAGAGAGTTCCACAGTCTCATTGCTCTAACAGTAAATAATTCCTTTCTATGTTTATGTAGAAACTTTCCTCTAGGTGTAGAGGATGCCCCTTTGTTCTATATACAATCCTGGGTATAAATAGATATTGAGAGAGATCTCTATATTGACCTTTAATATATTTAAATATATTTATTATGTCCCCCCGAGCCCATCTTTTCTCTAAACTAACCCTAATCTTACTAATCTTTCTGGGTATTGCAGTCCACCCAGTCCTTTTATTATTTTCGTTTTCTGCCTTTAAACCTGTCCAAGCTCTATAATTTCTTTCTAGTGAACTGGTGCCCCATACTGTACACTATATTCCATGTGTGGTCTGATTATTGACTTGTATAATGGCAGAATAATGTTCTCATCATGTGCATCTTTGCCCCTTTTAATACTTCCTATGATCTTATTTGCCTTGGCAGCTGCTGCCTGACACTGGCTGCCAGTCCTTCTCCATGTCACTTTTATCCAGAGTTTTTACATTTAACAAGTAATCATGGCAAGGATTTTTCTTTCCCATGTGCATTACCTTGCATTTATCCATGTTAAACCTCCTTATAGAAGCTGATGATATTAGTTTGACAGGGCTGTTCCTTCATAAACCCATGTTGGAATGGAGTTATACATTTAATTTCAGTGAGATACTCCAATATAGCATCTGTTAGAAAACCTTCAAACTTTTTTACCTACAACAGAGGTTAAAGGGGTTTTCACGCTACAAAGATCGTATCTGTAATGATGGGGACAGTAAAAATAAGCACTTTTGCAATTGGTTTCCATTACCTAAATCACTTAGTATAGCAGCTGTGAGCTAATCTGTGCGTCTAGTTATTTCTGCAGCAAATGGTCGAGCCACGCCCCTTTTTCTGTGATTGGCTGGCTGATATTTCATTCAGCCCTGTCTGGACTCTCCTCCTGTGCTCTGATTTGGTGCCTGCACTCTGTGCTTACTCCCTTCTGAGCTGTGTAAATTGGAAGTGAAACTAGTTGCATCAGCTGTTTATGCTGACTGTGTCTGTATAATAAAGGCTGCCCGAGCTCATCTGTGCTCATCTCCCAGCCCTATGTGAAGTATCTGGGTAATTACTGAGTCTCTAGCTGCTAGAATCACTCTCCCTCCATATAACACAGCCTTATGCAGTATGTTCCCCTCTACCTCCTGCCTGATAACAGAGAGGGGAGCAGAGTGCATTTCTCACATTTATTTAATCAGTTCAGGCTGTATGTATAACTGCTTACACCAATACAGGTGTTCTGCTTACATCAATACAGGTGTTCTGCTTACAATGAGCTTGTGCAGCCTGGGAGGGAGTTGACAGCTCTGCAGACATGAGAACCATTGCAGGAGGTCTGCAGAGCTGTGACATCCTCTCCCTTCCACTGTTCACACAGAATGATGATGTCACCACTCTTCAGAGAGGGAACACACGACTACTGGGAGGAGAGACTCGCCCATGGATTTGAAGCTGTAAGAGAGATGAACACCTCAGGTCTGCAAAAGCCAGTGAGGAGAAAAACCCTTTAAGCTTTCCGGCCTATTGTTTCCATGCTCGCTTTTTGATGCTTTTTTGTGGCACTACATTTGCTATGCGCCAATCCTTTGGAATATACCCCGGTAATATACAGTCCACAAATATTATAAATAGGGGCCTGTCTATGATATTACTTAATTTTTAAAATAATATCTTGGTGCTTTGCTTCCTTTGGCAATATGCCTTTCTGTCTCCAGCTTTGCTGTCTTTATCATTTTTTTTTTTAAATATTTTATTTTTTTTTCTCATAGATTTCAGTGCTTCTTCACTGCCCTCCTGTTTAAGCAGCTTAAAAGCATTCTTTTTGTTATTTATTGCCTTCTTTACATCTTTTTTGATCCACATTGTTTTTGTTTTCCTGTTTCTAATAATTTTATTTCCATAAGGTATGTACTGCCCATTTTTATTATCTGTTCTGTTATTTTTGAAGACCTTGTCCCAGTCAGTATGGTTATGGCCTCTCTGCGCAGATTAAAATTCGCCTTCTAGAAATTCAATGTTTTTGTGCCTCCTCTACAAAATACTTTATTGAAGGATAAGTGCAAATTGATAATACTGTGGTAACTATTTCCTAAGCGCCCCCCAACCTGAACCTATGTTACTTTGTCACGTCTGTTAATCAATATTAAGTCCAAAAGAGCCTTCTGTCTAGTGAGCTTCTATTGAAAATAACCTCTTTCCTTTATGAGAGCTACAGGTTTCAGTTTCCCAATTTTATAGCTGAGTAGTTGAAGTTGCCCATAATAACAACCTCATTATGATTAGCCACTTCATCTATTTGTCTGAGGAGTACATCTTCCATGGGTTCAGTTATATTTGGTGGCCTATAGCAGATCTTTTATAGAATTTTATTATTGTTTTTAGTCCCCAGATACTCATGGGTATATCTACCCATAATGACTCCACATGTTCATTTCCTGAATCTATATCTTCCCGTAGTGATGGCTTCAGACAGGATTTTATATCAAGACATACACCTCTCCCCTCCCAATTTTTATAAATGTTTGTAAATAAACTGTAACCCTGTAAGTTAACCACCCAGTCATACCCTCCATACAACCATATCTCAGTTATCCCCACTACGTCATATTTTTAATTGTAGTTCATTAATTTTATTGGTGAGACTCCTGGCATTGGTCAACATGCAGTTTAGCGTTTTTTTGGTTTCTATCTTTTTAATCCTTTTCTTGTTAACTATTACAAACCTGCCCTCCACACCATCCCCTGATTTATTGCTAATTCCCAGCTCTCTATCTTCACTATCTTGCATGCTTTATGTGTAGTTAGGCTCTGTACCACTCCCTAGTTTAAATATTCCTCCTACTTCCTGGCGATTTTGTCCCCCAATACAGCTGCACCTTCCCCATTTAGGTGCAGCCCATCTCTTCCTTAGACTCTGTAGCGAAGACAGAAGTCAGCCCAGTTCTCCAAAAAACCCAAATCCCTCTTTCCTACACTGATTTTTGAGCCATTATTTACCTCTCTAATCTCCCGCTGCCTCTCTGCTGTGAAATGTGGAACAGGTTGTATTTCTGAAAATGCTACATTGGAGGTCCTTGACTTTTGGCCTTAGTCCCTGAAATCAGCTGGATTCTCAACAGCCCCAATCAGAAATCTGTCAACCCAGTCTGCAATATGTCAAACTCGGGCCCCAGAAACACAGCATACTGTTGGACGATCCCAGTCTTTGTGACAGATTGCCTTGTCTGTTCCCCTAGTAATTGTGTCCCTAACTATCAGTACCTGTCTAGCCTGCCCTGCACTCCTATTCCCCACCTCACTGGAGCAGACAAGGGAATTTCTGGCTGCAACAGTGTTTTTCCCAAACTGACATCCCCATCATCCTCAAATCTTGCAGATTTTTTGGGGTGTGCCAGGTCAGGACTAGCCTCCCTGACACTCTTCAATCTACTCCGCTTTCTGTCACCCAGCTAGCTGCATCATTTCACTGCACCTCCAAGTTGCCACCCTCCCCTGCATCTACCCCAACGAATGTTTGCTCAGTGAGCAATATACTCCTTTCCAAGTTGGCAATGGTTCTCAGTCTTAGAGTCACAGTCACAGTTTATGCCGCCCTTGCTGAGGACAGAACAAGCTTGTGACAGACATGCTGTTTCCAGCTCTGTGTCCCTTATTCTGTAAGATGCAGCCGTTTCAGAACATTTAATGCTCAAATCTGCAATTTTCAGCCAGAAAAGTGTCATGAAAAGTACGTTTTTTTCATGACCCACCCATCAGGCTAGCCCCGCCCACCTCACAACTGATTAATCTATTACTTTGAATAGGTAGAAACATGTGAATAACTGTCAGGTAGGTGGAGCTAGCCCTGGGTGGTAGGGGCTAACACCTGCTCATGAATAAGCTGAACTCTTTTCTGGCTGCAACTGCCAGATTTGAGCATTAAATGCTCTGAAACTACAATATCTTACAGAATAAGGGACACAGCGCTGGAAACAGCAGGTCTGACACTAGCTTCTGCTGTCCTCATAAATGGGGGCATAATCTATGTGACAGGTTCTCTTTAATTGTAATATGTACTGTTGCCCTTAGGAGTACAAATGGTACTCATGTTACGATTTAACTAATTATGGGAATGGAGGAGAAAATGTGGTGGAGATCGAGGTTTTGTATTGTTTATTTGTGAAATTTGTACAAATAAAAATTATTTAAGAAAAAGGTGATACATATCAACTAAAATTCAAAAAGTTAGGAAAAGAAAGATGGCCAAAGATGACAAAACAAACCCCCAAAATTATGTAAACATATAAATGCCAAAAAACCAAAGTCAGATAATATAGAACCCTTAAATAACTGTAATGGGGAGTTTGTCACTGGGGATCAAGGGAAGGCAGAGCTAATAAATGGGTTATTTAGCTCTGTATGTAAAAAGAGGAGAAAGTAGCTTATGTAGGCAGTTCCAGTGCTGATATGGGCATTCGCAGCACTATTAATACATCAACTGATATAATTAATTGGTGGAATGTAGAAATGGTCCAAGCCAAGTTAATAAACTGAATGTGAACAAGTCTCCAGGCCAAGATGGCTTACAGCCAAGAGTTCTTAAACAGTTCAGCTCAGTTATTTCTGTGCCCCTGTACATAATATGGAGAGATTCTCTGGTGACTGGTATAGTGCCCGGAGACTAGTACAATGTAAATGTAGTTCCCATCTTCAAAAAAGGTTCCGAGTCTTACCCAGGTAATTATAGACCAGGAAGTTTACCATTTATTGTGAGAAAACTATTTGAGGGGTTCATAATGAACTATATACAGAAGTATGAGGCTGAATATATATTGTAAGTGATTGCCAGCAATCTTTTACTAAGGACAGAAATTGTCAGACCAACCTGATTTGTTTGTATGAAGAAGTGTGTAAAGATGTAGTAGTGTTTTTAGACTTTACAAATGTGTTCAATGCTGTCCCTCATAAGCATTTATTGGGTAAATTAAAATATATAGGATTAAAAATAAAGGTGTAATTGGATTGAAAACTGTCTATTGGATTGTGGTGGTGGTAAATGATTTCTTCTCTGAATGGTTCCCGGTTATGAGTGATATGCCCCAAGGCTCAGTACTGGGTCCAATTTTCTTCAATTTATTAATGATATAGTGGAGGGGATCAATAGCACAGTTTCTATTTTTGCAGATGACACCAAGCTATGTAGTGTACTGCAATCTATGGAAGAGTGTTTGGGCATCCACAAACACTCAATGTGGATAAATGTTATGTGTCTGGGTACTTATAATCTGAAGGCATCATATGTCCTAGGAAATGAAAAACTGTGAGAATCACTTGTTGAGAAGGACCTGGGCGTACTTGTAGATCATAGATTACAGAACAGCATTCTGTGTCAATCAGCTGCCTCTAAGGCCAGCAGGATATTGTTGTATATTAAAAGAGGCATGGACTCACAGGAGATGGATGTAATACTGCTGCTATATAAAGTATTGGTGTGGCTGTATCTAGAATATGCTGTTCAGTTCTGGGCTCCAGTTTATAGAAGGGATGTACTGGAGTTGGAGAACGTGCAAAGATTAGCAACCAAACTAATAAGGTGGATATTATATTAGTTATAAGAAAAGGTTAAAATAATTAAACCTATTTAGTCAAGAAAAGACGGCTATGGAGAGACATGATCAATTTATATACTTATATAAATGCCCCCTACAAAAAGTATGGTAAAAAGCTACTTCATGAAAGACCCCCAGAAAGCAAGGGAGCGCTCCCTCCGTCTGGAGAAAAAAAGATTCAATATCCAGGGAGAAAAGCCTTTGTCACCATGCAATAGCCGCCCCAGGAGCTGGTCACAGCAGGAAAAAGTGAGGGCTTCAACAAAGGCTTAGATAACTACCTACTACTAAATAATATTAATACCTATGTTGCCGTATTAAACATCTGGATCCAGTTTGATTTCAATTTTGGGTCAGTAATTAAATACTCTATTAAGGCAGATTTGTTTATACCTTATGAGTTCCAAAGTATGTATTAATAGGGGAAACAAAATTTAAAATTTTCCTATACATTTCCCTTCATTCACATCTTTCCCAACCTATGGTTTAATTTAGTACGGTTGAATAAAAGATATCTCCACTTTCTACACTGTTCAAAAAGATAAAGGGACCACTTAAACAACACAATATAACTCCAAGTTAATCACACTTCTGTGAAATCAACCTGTCCAGTGGATTCAACACTAATTGTGAATCAATTTATCCTGCGGTTGTGTAAATGGAACAGACAACAGGTCTAAATGATATCCAACCCCTGTAAAGGAGTGGTTCTGCAGATGGAGACCACAGACTGTTTCTCTGTTCTCATCCTTCTTGGCTGTTGTTTTGGTCATTTATACGTTTTTGTCATTGTTCTCACCCCTAGAAGTAGTATGGAGTGGTGTCTACGACCCCCAGAAGTTGCTCAGGTAGTGCAGCTCATCCAGGACTGCACATCAATGCGAGCTGTGGCAAGAAGGTTAGCTGTGTCTGCCAGTAGAGTGTCCAGAGCATGGAGCAGGTACCAGGAGACAGGCCAGTACATCAGGAGATGTATAGGGGGCTGTAGGTGAGCAACAACCCAGCAGCAGGACTGCTACCTCCTCCTTTGTGCAAGAAGGAACAGGAGGTTCAATGTTAGAGCCCTGCAAAATGACCTCCAGCAGACCACTAACATCCATGTGTCTGCTCAAAATGTCAGAAAAAGACTCCATGAGGGTGGTATGACATTGTGACATCCACAAGCCCAACACCATGAAGGGCGATTGGCATTTGCCAGAGAACAAGAAGATTGGCAGATTCGACATTTGCACCCTGTAGTCTTCACAAATGAGAGCAGGTTCAAACTGAGCACGTGACAGTCTGGAGACGCCGTCGAATGTTCTGCTGCCTGCAACAGCCTCCAGCATGACCGGTGTGGCATTGGGTCAGAAATAGTGTGGCTAGCCCTCCATGTGCTAGCCAGACGTACCCTGACTGCCATTGGGGTCCGGATGAAAAACCTAGACCCATTGTGAGACCGTTTTTTGGGTGCAGTGGCCCCGGGGTTCCTTTGATCCCTGACAAGCACCTGTGGGAAGGTGTCGCATTCCTGATGATAAAAACTTTGATGCTTGGACTGGCCTCCCCGTTCCCAGACCTGAATCCAACGAGCACATCGGACATCATGTCTTGTTCCATCCACCAACAGCATTGAAACACAGATGTCTAGGAGTTGATGATGCTTTAACCCCAGGTCTGGGAGGAATTCCCAGGGAAACCCAACGCCTCATCAAGGATGTCCCGTGTTGTAGAGAGGTCATACAGGCGCGAGGAGGCCACACACACCAATGACCCTTTTTCCCTTTTCTTGAGGCATTTCCATGAAGTTGGATCATCCTGAAAATTTGATTTTGAGATTTTTTCCCAAAATCCAGCCCTCCATGGGATTTTTTTTTTTGATTTTAATTGATAATTTTTATGCTTTTTGTTTAAAACGATTCCTTTATGTAATGAACAAAGAATTGCAACTGGAATATTTCATTCATTCATTCATTCATTGGATTTAGAATGTGGTATTTAGTGTTCTCTTTTTATTTTTTGAGCAGTATATGTAACATCTGATTGTACAATTGGGTGCATAATTAGGTATTTAGTTAAAATTATGGGTAAATTAAGGGATTTCGTTTCAGTATATTATTGTATAATTTTATTTTTTGTTTCCCATCCTTCAGAAATTAAATATTTTTGCTGAAAATCCCCTGTGATCCTTTTTGAACCCCTGTTATAAACAGAGCATTTTTTTTCCCTTTTGGGTTTATGCTAAAATTATAAGATACACTCAGTCTTTACTTTTATATAATTGAACGGCTGTGACAACAACACATATATCAGTCTAAATTTCTATCAATCTAACAGAGCTGTGGAAGACTTGTTTAACAAAGCCATTGTCACGGATGCCCCTGCGACCCTCGTCCCGGGTCCAGGGGACATCCTACCCCTTACGAGCGGGGCCCCGTCCCCCATTCGGGTTGCAGGCACGCTCTTCCCCTGCAGTTCCGGAGTTCACTTTCCGGCCATCTCCTGCGAGTTTTGTCCCTCGGCGCATGCGGTCCTGCTCCCTAGGGCGCGTGCGCCGGCAGTGTTAAATTTAAAGGGCCAGCGCACCGGTAATTGGTTATTGCCGGTCACTGCCCCTATTTAAGCCTGCCTCTTCCTGGTTACCCTGCCGGATCTTTAGTGCCCATTGTCTATTGAGAAAGCGTTCTGAGAAGTCTCGTCCTGATTACCGTGTACCATACCTTCTTGCCTACATCCCTCAACCACGAACCTCTGCTGCCTGACCTGACCTTACTGCCTGTCCCCGACCACGAGCCTGCCTGTCGAATCTGTACCACGCCTACCCTTGGCCGCCACCACGAGCAAGTCCCACCATTGGAAGCGACCTGGTAGACTCCCGCCGCAGCAAGTCCATCCCGCTTTGAAGTGGGCTCTGGTGAAAAACGGGACCTACTTAGATTCCGCTCCCTGGCGTGGGCTCCCACCATCGCTTGCGGTGGTCCAGCGGATCCACTACTTCTGTGCGTTACAGCCATATGACAGTAAAAAAAAACTGAATTCAAAATGCTTTTATATGACTTTATTTTGAACACTCTTTGTTTTATAGCATGCTTTAAAGGAGTTGTCTCACTACAGGTTTTCAGCCTACCTCATTGTGTCTGGCACCATAGGATTTTTTAATTCAGGGGCGTGCTTCTTGTCTGCCTCTTCTCCTCCCTCTTCCCCCTCTCCCCTCAGCACACAGACAGCTCTCCTCCTCTGACTGCAGTAACTTCTATACAGCAGCGGGTGGGCGAGGGGGTTTGCTGCCAGAGTTAACCCTGTGTGTGCCTGCCTAGATCTGCTGCCAGCTGTTCACTGCTGGATCAGCTGCACTGTGCGGCTGCTGTGGCTGAGCTCTTGCTGCTCCTCTCCACAGAATCAGGAGACAGCAGGGAGAGGGCTGATCTATGAGTGGATATGAAGTCAGAGGTCTGTGAAGCTGTGTATGCTAATAGCAGAGCAGGAAGTGATGTAAAGGTTCCTATACTCTCTGCTTAGCATACAAATCTCCACGGACATCTCAAGCAACAACAAACACACCCTGTTCTGTTCCGTCCTCTCATCACAACAGACACAGGGCAGCTGTGAAGTGTGTTACTACAATCACCATGTGTTCACATGCCGTCCTGATCTGTTCTATTAGTATAGTCAGCTCTACAGACACATCATGTTTATAGTAACACACTTCACTGCTGTCACATCATACTGACCACAGATCAGCCTCACCTCTACTCTCCTCAATCTGTGTAGAGAGCAGGAGGGAGCAGGCACACACAGGGTTAATCCAGGCAGCACAGCTACACAGACACAGAACCCAGTAGTAGATCCCTCCCTTCCCTACAGAAGCTTTACAAGTGGCCTCATACTGTTCAGGAGGGGCTCTGTGCTCAGACCTGTATTGAGAAGCTGATGAGTCACCAGCACTGGCAGCCAGTGAGACAAAAATCAACAGGTCTGTGGCTATAGTGATTTGAGAAGCTGATGCACTCTTACTACCAGGGATAACTCAAAATCAGTAGGACATTTGTAATGAACATATATTGCTAAGCTGCTTGTTTTTTAAAGATCTTTTAATTAAAACCCAATCATTGTAGCGAGACAACCCCTTTAATTTAGTCAGTGTTAGGAGAGCCAAATATTTTGTTTAAAAAAAAAAAAAAAAAAAAAAAGTTTATTTTTGCAATAGGACTAATGTATGTTTGTTTGTTTCGCCCTAACAGGGATACCACAACAAATTTCCTCCGAGCATAACAGGTATGCTATAGGTTTGCTATAGGCATTATATGAATTGTACAGATTGCATTGGACTGGTACTCGAACAAACTAAAATTGGTTCATTCAATTGACCCATGTATTTTATTTATTTCAGCTCTTTTAGTTCATTTGCTGAGTAGTTCCATTAGACCGTGTTTTATAAAATAAACTATTTATTGCTATGATATTGCACTTTTTCCTAACTTCTTTCTGTTGCTTTACAGTGGGATAGAAAATATTATTGAAAGGACAGAGGTAAGTAAGACTGAAAAATATGTTTTTCTTCCAATATATAAAATAGAACTTTTAATTTCCTTGACTGTAAAAGTTATATTGTTACATGTCAGACTGCTTTTTTATTGTTAAAGGGGGTGTCTCACCATGCTGTTTCACAGAGCCACAGACAGTTTCAAATTCACACTTCATCTCTCTTCATGGAAAGGCTCTGGGTGGCTATATAGCAGTGATAAGCATATTCGCTCTGTATTCCTAGCTGTTCTAATTGCACTAACATGACAGTTGGAGATGTAATCTATAGTGCAGAGCAGGGCTGTTAAGTCAGAGTCATTATAAAATCGACCGACTTAGACTCCCAAAATATATAATAAATTGGTACAGTTAGTTCAATGCAGTGCCATGAGCAAGAGGAATTGGGTCTCACCAGTGCAACTGCTCCAAAATCTTCAGCCTCATCAGATGAGGAGTTTAATTTTTGAAAAGTATTTGGATGACATGGAGCAGGCAAAGTGTTGCCGCAGGGAAAAGATTCCGCTCCCATAGCAAACAAATTGACCAGACTTCAGCAAAATTTCTCATTTGTTCTCAGAGAAGTAGATGAGCTCAACCATTCATCAAAACTGACTGTGACTGAGGCAATTCCTTTATACCCTGAAATTGTTAGAGATATTGCCCATGTGGTCACCGCTTTGCCCCCAACCCAAGTTAGGCTGTGTTCACACGGCTTATTCCCGACGGATTTGTGAGCGCAATCCGGCTCACAAATCCGGCGGGACTACGGGGCGGGGCCGGGGCGCGGCGGGGGCGCCGCTCCCCGGCCCCATAGACATGCATTATCCACAGCGAGTATTGCGCCTGGAGACTGTGCATGTCGCGTTCTCCCAGCCCGGCGGATTCGCCGAGCGGGGAGGAGCGACGGAATCCACTGTTCTCTATGAGAACTGTGGATTACCGTAATGACAGAGACAGATTGGAGCCGTACTGAAGCGCAAATCCGGCGCGCAGTACGGCGCCAATCCGCGGCAAAATAAGCCGTGTGAACGAGGCCTTAGTGTAGAGAGGCTGTTCTCAAGCCTTAAAATAATTAGATCAGATGTGAGGTCATCTATGAAGGAGGATCTCATGGATTCATAGGCTCAATTCATAGACTCACTCAACAAATTTTAATCAGTACATTTTTGTTGAAAACTGTTTTTTCCCACTTACTGAAGCGTTTGCATAGTTACTATTTATTAAAGTTTTTTTGTGTTCTAAAGTTGTATCCAATAAATATATTTTACACTGACAAAGGGTAACAATGTTTTGAACTTGTGACTTTCAGGCTCAATGTCTGTTCATCCACTACAGCTTTGAATGTGAGACTACCATAATTTTATAGACAATGTTCGAAATATTTGTTACTCAGCTCTTCCTATGTTCATAATATGTAATACTGTGCTCGTTGAAGGATATTTCAATCCAGGTATCCACTTATAAATCAACAGCACAGTTATGTGTGATTAATTCAATTTTATTGATCGTTTGGTGCAGAACATCAACTTATATTGCGACTTTTTTCAAACGTGGCGTTTCGGTCATACAGCGACCTTCCTCAAACATGTCTCTATCAAATGCAAATAAATATATCTGTGTTATAATAATGTACATGACTCACAAAATCCATCAAAATTAAATAGTCAATATTAATAGTCAAATTTCTTAGTAATGTTTGTACATCATGGTCAATTAGTTCAATCACCGATTCCACTCCATGTGACATCCATGGTGGATTAAATGAACTGGGAACATATAAATTCAATCTTTTAATAGATACAATGGATCGAAAAAAAGACGCGTGAAAATGATGACCATAGTCATGATTTCACTAAAATAAATCTTACTTTTATTGGAAACGCTAGACAATCTTGTGCTATATACGTTTACTGCAGCAATCCCTGTGGTCCGAGCGATCCTTCATACAAAGAATTGGTGAGCGGGTTCTGCTTAATGTTCTCTCCTATTTTTGAGTAGACCGGAATATTTATAGATGGATTATAGCATCGCAGTCCAACAACTGTTTTTCTTTTATTTAGCCCACACACAATCACTGTGCATTATAATACTATTCAGCTCCTAACTGTAGCATGGCAACAATTTTTTATCAAGAATGTCTCGGTGCATTTGTTCATTCATCCTTCCTTAAATTATATGAAGTTTGCCAGTGCCGTTTTCTGAAAAACCGTTTCACACCATAATGTTCCCACCTCCACACTTCACTGTTGGTATGATGTTTTTGGGGTGATATGTAGTACCTTTTGGCCTCCAAATATGGTGTGTATTATGGCATCCAGAGAGTTCTATTTTGGTCTCATCTGACAAGACTATATTCTCCCAATATTTCACCGGGTTGTCTAAATGTTGTTGAGCAAATGTTAAACGCGCTTGAAAAAGGTTTTTGGTCAGCAATGGAGTTTTGTATGGTGAGCATGCATACAGGCCATGGAGGTTGAGTACATTACTTATTGTTGTCTTTAAAGCAATTGTTTCTGTTGATTACAGGCAGGATTGCTTTATGATTACTGATAGATTTTAGCTGGTGTCATGACTTTCCATGTCTTTTTTTAACCTCTCTTTCTTCGTGTGTTCAATACTTTTTCCCTGTGTCATTTCTCACTATTACACATACTTGTGGACATCTATGATTTGATTTCTTTTCCTGTGTTGAATTGATGGATTGTTACAGACATCTGGTGAGAATTTCATGTCAATAGCACCTTTAGAAATATGTATACTTAATAAAATTGGTGCCGTATTCAATACTTATTTCGCCCACTGTATATTGTAGCTGGCAGAGCTGTCCCTGAATTATAACAGCATGAAAAAGAAAACGTTTGGTATCTTGTTAGCCAGCTGAAATGTTGGATTGTTCTGAAAAAACAAGTGGTTATATTAAAAGGCAATTTTAAATCCCAAAGAAACTGGAGGGTCTGGGAATACACATTTATGACAATGTCTTACACACAAAATACAGAATTGAATCTGTCCCAGAGTTGATGGCACACGATCATATCTAAGAAATCCGGTCCACAGATAGCGGAGGCATCAAGACTCAACATCAATTTAGAGACAATAAAACTCTCACATTTTTTATGTGTGGACTAATTAATGATCTAGAGTATGTTCAAACGGCGTAATTGCAGGGTGTATTTCGGCACGTAATGCGTTGCAACGCACCCAAAATACGTCCCGCAATTACGGTAATTCAAAGCATTAAGAGCTATGAATACCGATGTTTGACATGGGGAGAGTGAAAGTCACTGGGAGCCAGCTGTCGCCACTTTAGGAGTGCACGTTAGTCAGCGTGTTCTTCTAGAACACCCGCGCATTGTGGCACCCACAGTGCACGCTGCAGTATGCCATGTGAACATACCCCTACTCTCCAACATAGCCTGTTGTTCTGGTGTTTTTGTTTCCCAAGTGTCAAATTTATCACATCATATCTCTGTTCTGTTGTGGGTTATATATGTGTTTCTTCAGATACCTTGTTATATCCTGATCAAGAAATCCAAGTAGTCTCAAAAGTTTGCTGTTTAACATCAATTCTGTTTGTTAGTCATTGCAAGATTGAAGAACAATAAAAAAAAAAAAAAAAAAAAAGTTTATTAGTATGGCATGATGAAAGTAGCTGCCATACTACAGAACAGTATAGGAAAGGGGTTACAGATTGAAATAAAAGATTTAAATTTCATCCTAAAACATAATAATTTTTCCTTTTCCAGAAATTTAGACCGCTAGAGGACTTTAAAACGAATGATGACTTTTTGGATTACTTGGTAAGCTTTTATTTTCAATTGACACTGAAACTACCCTACTTGCTGAAAAGGAGAAAATGTCTAGCGTTATGGTGAAACACGACTAGGAAAATTAAACTATTTGCCCATACTACAGCTATGTTGTTAGTGCCATGCATTTAACATATACATTATTATGTACAGAGGAATTCACTTTCTATAAGAAAAAAAATAAAACAAGAAGGTAATTCACTCTTTTTGTATATGTCATTTTCACCTTCCTCCTCAGAGTCCACTGTCTCCAAAATGAGCCTTTCACTCTGCTCTGTCTGCAGAAAGACAAACAGGCTATATCTACACAGCTAATGTTAAAATGGCGTTGGCAATCAGACAGTATTTTAACATCACCATGTTTGCAGGGTTTGCGCAAAAAAAAAAATACGGTCAGATTTTCTAGTACATAGAAGTGTACTAGAATCCACTGGAAGATGGAACATGTTCTATATCCTTCAGTTTAGAATTCCGACAATAGAAAATCCGTGCTGTGTAGAATACAGCACAGATTTTTAAACCTAGTTAGGCCATGTTCACACGGCTTACAATTGGACGTATTTCAGTCCGTAATTACGCACCGGAGTGCGCAAATTACAGCTGGAATACGTCCAAGTCATTACGGTAATCCACAGTTCTCATAGAAAACTATGGATTACGTCTCCTCTCTCTGCTCGGCGAATCCGCCGGGCAGGGAGATAATTGACTTGTGAATTACCAGCGGCGTATACGCACCGCTGGTAATGCAAGTCTATGGGCCGGCGAAGTGCCGGCCCCCCCGTCCCCGCTCCCGCCCCGCCTCCGTCCAAACGGCGTAATTACGCTCCGCAAATAAGCCGTGTGAACATAGCCTTAGAGTGCCTCCACATGGCAATATGCAAAACCAGCCAAATTCTGATTTAAGAATCCGGCCGATATTTTGACATAGTTTCCGTGATTTTGGGGGACAGTTCTGTTTGCGGATTAGCCCGTCCCCCTCAACCACTGACATGTTCTAAGTTTTCCGGAACACCAGTAGTGTAAAGAAAAACCTTTTGGCAGAAAATCTGTTCAGTGGGGCCTGTTGAACGGATTTTCTATTAACCTCTTACCGACATAGGACGTATCCTTACGTCCTGATACCGGTAAGCAGCTTTGAAGCGGGATCATGCGGTTTAACCCCTTAGACGCCACGGCAAAGATAGCCGCGGCGTTTAAATGAATGAAAAAAAGTGCCGCACACCGTTCTTCACTCCGATGAAGAGTACACCTTGTCTACCAAAAAACAAGCCCTGATATGTCTGTGTACAGTACAGACCAAAAGTTTGGACACACCTTCTAATTCCAACAGTTTTTCTGTATTTTCATGACTATAAAAATTGTAGATTCACACTGAAGGCATCAAAACTATGAATTAACACATGTGGAATTATATACTTCACAAAAAAGTGTGAAACAACGGAAAATATGTCTTATATTCTAGGTTCTTCAAAGTAGCCACCTTTTGATTTGATTACTGCTTTGCACACTCTTGGCATTCTCTTGATGAGCTTCAAGAGGTAGTCACCTGAAATGGTTTTTACTTCACAGGTGTGCCCTGTCAGGTTTAATAAGTGTGATTTCTTGCCTTATAACTGGGGTTGGGACCATCAGTTGTGTTGTTCAGAAG
Organism: Phyllomedusa bahiana; assembly: GCA_025379985.1. Lineage (NCBI taxonomy): Eukaryota > Metazoa > Chordata > Amphibia > Anura > Hylidae > Phyllomedusa > Phyllomedusa bahiana. The sequence goes on along the minus strand of JAODAL010033056.1, from coordinate 26,455 downwards.
TCAGGTGGATACATAGCTGATAGTCCTACTGAATGGACTGTTAGAATTTCTATTATGGCAAGAAAAAAGCAGCTAAGTAAAGAAAAACGAGTGGCCATCATTAAGAAATGAAGGTCAGTCAGTCCGAAAAATTGGGGAAACTTTGAAAGTGTCCCAAAGTGCAGTGGCAAAAACCATCAAGTGCTACAAAGAAACTGGCTCACATGAGGACTGCCCCAGGAAAGGAAGACCAAGAGTCACCTCTGCTGCGGAGGTTAAGTTAATTCACCAGCCTCAGAAATCGCAGGTTAACAGCAGCTCAGATTAGAGACCAGGTCAATGCCACACAGAGTTCTAGCAGTAGACACATCTCTACAACAACTGTTAAGAGGAGACTGTGTGCAGCAGGCCTTCATGGTAAAATAGCTTCTAGGAAACCACTGCTAAGGACAGGCAACAAGCAGAAGAGACTTGTTTGGGCTAAAGAACACAAGGAATGGACATTAGACCAGTGGAAATCTGTGCTTTGGTCTGATGAGTCCAAATTTGAGATCTTTGGTTCCCACCGTGAAGCATGGAGGAGGAGGTGTGGGGGTGCTTTGCTGGTGACACTGTTGGGAATTTCTTCAAAATTGAAGGAATACTGAACCAGCATGGTTACCACAGCATCTTGGTTTGCGTTTAGTTGGACCATCATTTATTTTTCAATAGGACAAAGACCCCAAACACACCTCCAGACTGTATAAGGGCTATTTGACCAAGAAGGAGAGTGATGGGGTGCTACACCTGGCCTCCACAGTCACCAGACCTGAACCCAATTGACATGGTTTGGGGTGAGCTGGACCGCAGTGTGAAGGCAAAAGGGCTAACAAGTGCTAAGCATCCCTGGGAACTCCTTCAAGACTGTTGGAAGACCATTTCAGGTGACTACCTCTTGAAGCTCATCAAGAGAATGCTAAGAGTGTGCAAAGGTGTAATCAAAGCAAAAGGTGGCTACTTTTAAGAACCTAGAATATAAGACATATTTTCAGTTGTTTCACACTTCGTTGTTAAGAATATAATTCCACATGTGTTAATTCATAGTTTTGATGCCTTCAGTGTGAATCTACAATTTTTATAGTCATGAAAATACAGATAACTCTTCGAATGAGAAGGTGTGTCCAAACTTTTGGTCTGTACTGTATATGGAAAAATTACAAAAAACTTATGGCTCTTGGAAGGCGGGGAGGAAAGACGAATGCAATGTTAACCAGAAGAGACAGAGTTAAGCACCATCCCTTGATTGAACCGTACCCCTCAGCATCTCTGATAGCTGCTTAACTGTTTTTAGGAACAACTTCTGAAAAACCCTGTAGACTGACAAACAATGGGGCTAGTTTATCTCTATTGTTAGTTTAGCATTCATTTCTAAGTTTAGTGTTCCCAAACACAGGCAGAAAACTGGAATCGCTTTCTTAGCTTGCAAAAGGTAGAAATCAGTCATTTGTATGAATGTGTTACCACAAAAACTAGATGTTAATTCTGCTCCTTACCCTTTCATGTTTTTTAGCGAAACTTTGAAATAAAAAATGATAGTGATGCCGCATTTATTCAACAAATTACCAAGAACTGTACCAAAGCACTGCTGCAATTTCGGGAAGAGCAAACCAAAACTCAGGTACTTTAACCCACCCAGGACTACTAACCAGTAGCTCGTAACTTTTTAACAAATCTCAATACTAGTTTACCTTCTACAGCAGTTCCTCAAGTTATTGTGGCCTCAGGTGACAATGTAACATACAGTACAATGGTATTTACATAGTCCCTGTACCTTGAAACCGCATTCAACATGCATTGTCTCAGAGACTGACTATCTGTGACATGTGCATTGCTGTAAAATTATTATTTATATGCATGCACAACAAGGGCACATAGTAGGTATTAGTGTATGTTCAGACGATGTATTGCAGTGCGCCCAGTAAGGCGCTGCAAAACCCCTTCAGTAGTGCTGTTGGAAGTACATGCTGGCCAGTGAAATGGGGAAACCTTTAGCTATTTTATGCTGCCTGTGGTTCGGGCAGCATAAACAACTGGACCAATTTTCTTTAATGTAAATCTAATTTTAACTTTTTGTGTGAAATGATTCTTAAAGGGGTTGTCCACTTTTTATTGTTTATATGATAAGGAATCATACAGTTTTCTAAGATATATATTTATTGAAAAATGCCTTGTTGGCCCATTTTTATGTTACTGTGGATGTGTACCTTTTTGTTTTAGGAGACCTTCCAAGTCTCCCTTTCTTACATGTTAGATTTTATGTCTACTTATTTTCTCTTCAATAAAGATGTGTATTTTGTTTTTTTTAACAAATTTAACTTTATTAGCAACGTCATATCCCGTAGAGCACTTATACAAGTAAATCCACACAGTGAAGAAGTTGATAGAATAAGCATATTAGGAATAATTATTTCACCTTTATTCCTATTTAGTTACTCCCTACATGTAATGTAAATCTGTTATCTAAATGCCAGGAGGTAACATGACCGATGCCATGTTTAGTCCACACAATTAGGCCATAGAAGCCTATGGACCGAAATATAACAGCCAACTGCATTGATATAAAAGAAGAGTGCACAACATTTTCTGGTCCAAGGGGCCACATTGTCATATTGTATCTCTCCCAGGGGCCACAGTAAATCTTAGAGGGGTCTCCATCTGAGACCTATATGGCACTTCAGTTGTAAATGCCCAAACTTGTTGAGAGGTCTTTATTCTGGAGAGGAACTGCCAAAGACCACAATAGAGGACCCCCTGATCAGTACTCCAGAAAAAGGATATGAGGCTGGTATTTAAATTGTAGTTATTGGGGGTTACAGAAGTGGCTATTTCACAACTATAGCAAGAAATAACACCACATATAGCCATTTCTCCAACTCTTCTCCTCTTTTTGAGATCTCAAACTTCAAAGTCTCAATTAGGCAATTTATGGTATATCTTGTGGATTTGCCATGGTTGTATCAGAAATAAATACATATTCGAGAATGAAATCCAGAGATAATACAAAAAACAGTTTTTACTGGATTGATTAAAGTTGCATATATAGTCAGCTGCAGTGTCAATGAGGAGCTGCTATGGTCGCTGTATAGAGTGAAATTGTTGCTGGCCCCTTACACACAGGAGTATTAGGCACCGAGGCACAATTCCGCTGTTTTCTGATTGTAGAAGCAGCTTCAGGGTTACAGAGGAGCTGGTGGCTATATAGAGTGAAATTGTTGCCAGCCCTTTATTCTGAGTGAGAGAGGCAGGAATGAACGCTCCCATGAATACGACCGGGGGGCCGAACAGAATGTAAAGTAGTAGAGCTGTCAGCCAATGAAATGCAAGGAGGTGGGATCCGACCCAGGGCTGTGGAGTCGGAGTCAGTGGCTATTTTGCAGGAGTCGGAGTCGTCATACAATGGACCGACTCCGACTCCCAAAATATATAATAAGTTGGTCCAGTTAGTTCGATGCAGTGCAAAGAGCAAGAGGAATTGGGTCCGGCCAGTGCTACTGCTCCCATATCTTCAGCCTCATCACATGAGGAGGGTAATTGATGACATGGAGCAGGCAAAGCGCTGCCCCAGGGGAAAAGATTCCGCTCCCAGGGCAAACAGATTTCAGCAAAATTTTTCACCTGCTTTCAAAGAAGTAGAAGAGTTCAACCTTTCATCAACACTGACTGTGGCTGAGGCAATTCCTTTATACCCTGACATTGTTAGAGATGTGGCCCCTGTGGTCACCGCTTTGCCTCCAACCCAAGTTAGTGAAGAGAGGCCGTTCTCTAGCATGGAAATCATGAGATCAGATGTGAGGTCATGTATGCAGAATCTGATGGAGCAATACTATTTCTCAGAACAAATTCAGAGACTCCACAAATGTTCCTGCAATGTTTTGCATATTTAAAAATTTTTTGTGTGCTAAAGTCATGTCCAATAAATATATTTTACACTGACAGCAAAATGGTAACAATGTTTTGAACTTGTGGCTTTCAGGCTCCATAGCTCAGCACCCACTACAGCTTTGTGCATGAGGCTACTGTAATTTTATATACAGTCATCTTACCTATCTTATACATAAATTTGACTTGCAAGTATTTAGCATCTGCTTAGTTACAGTTTTGCTCCTAAAAATCAAAGTGTTAATTTTTATTATTTTGTTAGTATTTGGGAAATCCACCTTTGGTTTTCAATACTCCCTGAATCACATTCAAGTACATCTTGACCAAAATCTGATCCCAGGTGTCTTCTACACATTCCCAATGTTGGTGCAGACTGAACTTGGATACAAATACAGCTTTTTCTTCAACTCTACCCACAAGTGTTCAAAGATCAAAACATTGTTACCCTTTTGCTTGTCAGTGTCTGTTCTACCTAAATAGCTTGATTATTGTATCATAAGGTGATAAACAGCCTGATGTTTCCATTTTACTACAGTAAAGTTATCACTTAAACATGCGACGTGTATGAGGGAGTTGGAGTCGGAGGTTTGGGAAATTGAGGAGTCGGAGTCAGGGCTTCGGCTTGCCGACTCCACAGCTCTGATCCAACCGACACTGGGGAACAGTGTTTACACAAAACGAAGATAAGGAAGACTGTGAAAACAAGACAGCTTTGCAAATGACATCCAAAGTTGCTTGTTTTCACTGTCCACTTATTCTAAGGACCATTTAATGAAATTATACAACCCCTTTAATGCAGCACTTTTCAAACAAGGTATTGACAAGGATTTGACCATGTTTTCAAGAAAGTTTTCCAACACTGTTCTTTTTTTGAAACACTCATACAAAATGAATAACCAGGGCAAAAAAAGTGCCAAAAACTGTAACAAGGTTTTGAAGCTCTCAATCAATTCTTATGGGGATTTTCAGCATTGAAAACACTTGAAGAATTGATGACACTTCTTTTTCAATGCCCAGAACATCTTGCAAAGAAGCACAGAAAAGTCTTGTTTGTGAACTAGAACATTGTTTTACATAGTGTGACAGACACTATGGGCGACATGTATGAAAGGGCTTTACGCCTGTTTTTTGGAGTAAGCTGCGCCTCCCGCCCGAATCCCCCTGTCAGACGCAGGGATGCAGTGTTAGAAGCAGCATTCGCCACTTTCAGCTGCACCCCGCATGAAGGGGCGGGCAGTGGGTGCGGTGTGGGCGTTCCGGGGCGGGACGCAGCGCGCTCAAAAACTCCAAAGGCATGTACGATCGCGAGTCGGCACAGTGCAGCGCATTGCAGCGCTCGGCAGCTCCGACAGGCAGACCTAGTTTATTTTGGTCTAAATGCTCCGGCGGCGGCAAAGTGAAGCAAGAACGGAACATGAGAGGAAGCATACAGAAGATCGCAAGAGAAATCTCGGCGCTCAGCTCCGTGCAGCATGGAGTACGAGTCCAAAAAAATCACCTTTATAAAGGCGGAAAACATTATCAGAAAAAGAGCTCAAACCTCAAAAATAAAAAGTAACAAAAAAATCACTTTCCAAAAATCTAGAATGGCGCAATATCAAGAATTAGGATATTGGAAATTGCCGGGAAATACAGTAATTCAAATTTTGAAAGCTATTCTCATTGGTCGGCAGAAATCGGCCAATCAGAATAGGAGCGACAGTGAACCATTAAAACCTATGGAGAAGTATGGACCAATCAGAATCAAAGACGGGACAGTTAAAAAAACAGTAAAAATGCAGAAAAGAGCTGATTGGCTGAGCTAGCGGGGGCTTGGCTATCTCGGCCAATCAGAATAGGAGCGACAGGGACCCATTATAGCCTATGGAGAAGTTTGAACCAATCAAAATCAAAGGCGGGACAGTTTAAAATACAGTAAAAATGCTTAAAAAATAATTAAATCAATAAAATCCTGTTTATTTCTTTATTTTCGTTACACCCATACTATTGATCCTTGGCTAATGAAAATAAAGAAATAAACCTGATTTGATTGAATAAATTTTTTTTTTATTTACCCCCATATTATTATTCATTTTATATACGCATCGGGACAACTTCGGCAGTATTACCATTTGATTTCGGCCATGTACAGTTTTATTTCAGATTGCATTAGAAAACCCATAGGAGCGCCGCTTGCTCTCCCATTGGTCCAAATAACCGCGCCTCTTTTAACTTAGCCAATCACAAACAGAGCTCGCTCTGCATTTCTTTTCCCATAGAACTCTATGAGAAAGTAGCTCGCGCTTTGATTGGCTAAGCTGGACGAGCCTCCGCCACGTCAACCAATCAGCTCTTTTCTGCCTTTTTACTGTATTTTGAACTGCCCCGCCTTTGAATATGATTGGTCAATATTTCTCCATAGGTTAGAATGGGTCCCTGTCGCTCCGATTCTGATTGGTCAATTCTCCTCCATAGGTTAGAATGGGCCACTGTCGCTCCTATTCTGATTGGCTGGTTTATGCCGACCAATGAGAAGAGCTTAAACAATTTGAATTACTGTATTTCCCAGCAATTCTCTCTATTGCAATTCCTTATGTAGCACCGGTCTCGGCGACAAACGTGTTGTTAGGGATTTAACTGCTTTATTTTAAGAGAAGGTTTCAGCTCTTTATCTGATAATGATTTATACTTAATAAAAATGATTTTTTTATTCTTACTCCATGCCGCACGGCGCTGAGAGCCGAGATTGCATTGCGCCAATCTCTTCATAGACTACAATGGGAGAAGAAGCTCGTGCTCTGATTGGCTGGGATAGCCAAGCCCCCGCTAGCTCAGCCAATCAGCTCTTTTCTGTATTTTTACTGTCTTTTGAACTGTCCCGCCTTTGCTTTTGATTGGTCAAAACTTCTCCATAGGATATAATGGGTCTTTGTCGCTCCTATTCTGATTGGTCGGGATAGCCAAGCCCCCTCTAGTTCAACCAATCAGCTCTTTTCTGCATTTTTACTGTATTTTGAACTGTCCCGCCTTTGATTCTGATTGGTCAATAGTTCTCCATAGGTTTTAATGGTTCACTGTCGCTCCTATTCTGATTGGCCGGTTTCTGCCGACCAATGAGAATAGCTTTCAGAATTTGAATTACTGTATTTCCCGGCAATTTCCAATATCCTATTGCGCCGTTCTAGATTTTTGGAAAGTAATTTTTTTTTTAATGTATTTTTTATTTTTGAGGTTTGAGCACTTGTCTGAGAATGTTTTCTGCCTTTTATAAAGGCGATTTTTTTATTCATACTCCACACGGACATCTTTAATGATTTCTCGCTGTTTTCCAGCCTGTCTCGAATCGGAATACATGTGAGGCGCAGTCCCGCACAGCGCCCATGTCCTCGCACTGCGCCCATGTCCCCGCACTGTGCCCCACACACTGTCGAGGCGCAGGGAACTTTTCCCCGCATGTAGGAGCGCACCTCCTCGGACGGCGAATCTTAGGCGCAGCGCCGCACTATGCCCCACACACTGGTGAGGCGCGGCGGACTTTTCCCCGCATGTATGAGTGCACCTCCTCGGACGGCGAATCTTAGGCGCAGCGCCGCACTATGCCCCACACACTGGTGAGGCGCGGCGGACTTTTCCCCGCATGTATGAGTGCACTACCTCGGGCGGCGAATCATAGGCGCAGCGCCGCACTGCGCCTAAGTCCCGCACTGCGCCTCAAACACTGGCGAGGTGCGGCGGACTTTACATGGAATGTATGAGCGAGCCCCGGCGCCGACATAAATCAGGCGCAGATTTCGCCGGAAAACCGGCGGAACGGTGCGCCCCGACGTGGCAAGATTCATACATGTCGCCCTATGTGTATGTGTCTGTCACACACATAGAGGCAGTACTATGTGTATGAGTGGTAGAACTATAAAGATAATAGCCGGGCGGTTATGACTTATGTCCCATTTATAAATGTGTCTGCCATTGCCTCCAGCTCATGGTGTGAATTTGATGTTGAGAAAGAGGTAGGAGTATCCCAGATAGAAGCTGAGAGTTCTCCCTTAGAAATGGTCATAGGGGATGTGAAAGAAACATCTCCACCCATTGATGCAGAGTGTCTGGGGTTAGAAAGCGCCAGTGAGAGGTGTGCACAGGGGAAGATATCCTCTGTCACTGGTGAGGTGCCAGGTAAGGTCATCATGGCAGACAAAGTGTCTATAGAGGTTGCCAATGGTGACGCTGAAACCATTAGCATGCCTGCTGATTGTGGTGAGGTTTGTATTGCAGAATATGCATTGTTTGTGGCCCCTATAGTGATATGTAAGCCTGCACAGAGGGTCACCACAAGTCAAACACCTGTTATGGGCTGTAAAGCTCAGGTGAGCACCAGGGAGCCCCGTAATCGTGCAAGGGTAATGCATGAAAGGGAGGATACAGACCGTGACTGTGGTCTTCCCACGGCTGTCAGTCATATGTATGGAGGGACAAGCGAGTCCGCAGACATTAGAAACCCACCTGGTAAGGAGGCTGAGGTCATCGGCAGGGCTTTCCTTGATGTTGCGAGTGTCTGTAATAACCCTGGGACCACTGACCTACAGGTTAAGGGTGGCACAGAGGTACATTGTGCCACAGTCGGTCCTACTGCAGTGGAGGTAGACCAGATTCCCCCTGGTAGGAACCAAGTGACAGCTAGGAGACAAGAGGCGGAGCTTCAGGGTTCAGAGAAATTTGAGGCTGTATCTGATCCTGCAGACCAAGAGGCAGTAGGTTTTAGCTCAGGTGCGCCCCTTGAGGCCATGGTGGATAGCAACCCTGAGAGGTGTGCTGTCATTACTGCTTCCTGTGCTGCTAGTGTGGTTGCGGGGACTAACCAGGGGCCTGTTGCTTATAGGAGACCCGAATTAGTGAAGACACTGCCCAGTGGGCCCAATGCCAAGGTACTCTGTGTATGGGAGAAGGCTATGAGGCAGGATAGTGCTGGTGTTGGAGTTATCAGGAGTACTCCTGTGAATGTCAGCATGCAGGCGGAAGGTGGTGACATCCTTGCAGTAGAGCGTACATACGTCAGGCCACCTGTAGTAAGTGGCAGTAAACTGTCTGTTGCCGATTATGAGGGGAACGCGTGGTATGAGCCCATGGCTGAGCTGTTTTTGATCAATGTAGTCTCTTTCCCTGATGATGTAGAGGGAGTGTTGCCCATAGCAACAGGTGCTAAGGAGGAAAAGATAGATGGTGAATGTATGGGTGACTCTGATGCTGTCCAGCAGAAATCAGGCTATATGTCCCTGGTGTTATGGAACAGATGGGGGAAAAGGGATTTCCCGGAGAAAAGTGGTGTGCTTCCCCAGAGAAACCAGGCGCAACATAAGCAGGGTGAGACGGATTCCCTCTGTAGGCGCTTTGACCCCGGAGGAAGGTTGGGCAAGGTGAAAAAAACCTACGGCCTTTATCAGAGGGGGAGGGTATGTGACAGACCGGCTACATGTAGTTGGCTGTTGCTGCCACTAGGTGGAGATATACCAGAGTGGTATATGCGACATGCCACCAAGGATACATGGCCTTGGTGGAATAAGAGCCGGTCATATTTATTGTCAGCCACTCTAAGTGGTTGGCAAAGGTGTATCATTAGTTTGGCTTTTCAGACGTTCTTGGGGTCAGCTCTTATTGGGAGTAGACAATGTGTTGGGTGGGTGTCTACTCCCCATGTTCCAGGCCACGTTTTGGATAGGGCTCAGGAGTCCTATAAAAAGCCGGGTCCTTCAGGTGTACAGGGGGGCGTGGTCTGCTGCCTGGACGTGTAGCAGCAGAAGAACTGGAAAGAGGCTCTGGCCCCCAGAGGCTTAAAGGAAGCCGAAAGTGTGCGTTGTGCATACGTTGATGGATTCTAGGTCCAGACATTAGAGAGGGTCTCTATGTTATGTGTATTTAGTGGCTAGACGGCCTAGGATTTTATTTTGTATGTTTTTCCAAGCCTGTATAAAACCTGTGCCTTAATAAAGCTGGTGGAGGCCAGTGTAAAACGTAAACCTGTGTCTGAGTGCCATTCCGCCTACGAAAGACGGCAATTCTGCGAGCAAAAACCCCCAGAGCCGGTCCAAGATGGCGGCCGACGGCATGTGAGTCGCTTACAATAGAAATGAATAAAAATATACTGGGGTATTTTGGAGGCTTTTTGACAGCGTTTTTGGAGCGGAAACGCTCTGAAAATGGCATCAAAATCAGCTGTGTGAATATACCCTATGGTTATGTTCACACGGAGTGTTGGATCTCTTTTTGGATCCATTTTGGACCCGAAAAACACATCCAAAAGCACTGCGTAAATCGCATCCATCATGCATCCCACACGCAGGTGCATGTATGGATGCGTTTTGGCTGCAGCAGGATCGCACCCTATAGTTTATAATAGGGCTCCTGCTGCGTCTTTTGGATCAAGAATTGACATGACGATTCTTTGGACAGATCCGAAAGACGGATCCAAAAGATGCATGTAAACTTGCATCAGAGATCCCTCATCTGAATGCCGATGCGTGTTTTACATTGAAAGCAATGTAAATCACACTGCACATTGTTAGATGGGTGTTTGGGTATTTAGGGTCCGAAACACAGATCCAAACATGCATCTAAAATCGGACCGTGTGAAAATGCCCTAACCATGCCAGCTATACAGTGCCCTCCATAACCGTGTTATCAGTTAAATGCAGCTACCAAAAGATGAATATTGGGGTATGTTCACACGGCGTTACATGCATCTTTCGGATCTGTTCAAAGAATTGTCATGTCAATTCTTGATCCGAAAGACGCAGCAGATGCCCTATTTAAAACTATAGGAAGCGTTCCTGCTGCAGCCAAAGCGCATTCAAACACACACCTGCGTGTTGGATGTGTTTTGGATGCAATTGACGCAGCGCTTTTGAATGCGTTTTTCAGATCCAAAAACGGATTCAACATGCTGTGTGAACATACCCTTACTTTCTGAAGAACAAGACAAAAGTTTGTATCCTGATGTCTGAGGACCGCACACAGTGGCACTAATTGCCAGATGTAGTCCCCAGGGCATTATGTTGTGCACCCCTGGTATAAAATATGTTTCTGACCGTAATTTGTAATACATGTGAATTACAAAATTGTATGATTTCCTATTAGATACATAATAAATGAATACAGTACCAAATGGACAACCCCTACAATACAAGTAAATCTATCCATAATGCTTTAAAACAAACCTGCAATGGCTTGTTTTGAAACATTAGGTACACTAAATGCATCTAAAGAACTGTTAGTGTTTTAAGTTTCATTGCAGGGCATAACTTTTATCTTGCATCTATTTTAAAAAACGACTTTATTACATTACTAGTATTTCATTTTCTTGTAGGTTTCCTACACAGGAGCAAGGTATAGTGATTCAAAAATGGAAAATCCTTCAGGTATGAAATCAATTTTTTTTTTACCAGTCTACTTTGGTTTCTCAGTTTCCTGCAAGCAATATAATGATTTTTTATTTTTTTTGCTTACACCTTCAGCTAGGGAAAAGTCCGCATCAATTAACTCACCTAAGGAAAGCTTCACGTCTGCACAAATGCCACCAATTTTTCCGAACACTTGTGCGGCCACAGAAACATTTTTCAATAGTATCAAAAATATGAACGAATCAGAAGTCGTCATTATACTGAAAAAAATTGCTGCTACAAATCCTGCTTTTCGAGGTACTTAAACTTTTAACTATTTATCCTCTGATTTCCTTGGTATCTGCAGTAGAAACCTATCTAGTGCTGAGGTTGTACCTCAAAATAAGTAAAATGTGCTAAACTGTGTTCTTCAGTGTGCAGGAAAGTATTTTTTATAGAAAAGTAGTTTGCTTAACTCCTTAAGCCGAACACCTGAAAAGTAGTTAATGACCAGAACATTTTTTTCGTTTTTGCCTCCTTTCAACAGTTGTAACTTTTTTATTTTTTCAGTGACGCAGTTGGATGAGGCCTCATTTTATTCGAGACAAGTTGTACTTTATGGGAGAATAGTTTAAGTTCACTTATAAATAATTGCAGTATTTATTTTTTTTTTTTTTTACACCATTCACATTTCACACTTAATAACTTGTTAGATTAATTCTACAGGTTATTACGGTCATGTGGATACCAAATATGTGTAGGTTTTTTTGTGCGTGTAATTTATGCTCAATTATTTTTTATTAAATATTTATTTTTATTTTATTATTTTTTTACATTTTTTTTTTTTACACTTGGTAATGTATTACCATATTCATATATGCTAATACATTCTAATCTGTGTCAGTCTGACACAGGCAGTGATTAGGGCAGCACACAGTGCGTCCTAGTCACTGGCTTAGTACACAGACAGCTCTGGGGCCACTCAGAGCTGACTGTGCAGCCGTTCCCTGGGCTCTGTCGGGTGAGCGGGTGATCCGATCACCCGACAGAGCAGGGGAAACCCTTTGATTGCGCTGCGGTAACGCACCGCCGCAATCAAAGGGTTAAAGCATCGGGTTGCAGAGGTTTCCTCCGCTCCCTGATGCTTGCAGGAAATGCTCTGGGATCAGGGCTGTGTAGTACAGCCCCGATCCCAGCGCAATTGCGGTGCCGGGCGCCGCAAACTCTGGTGTCTGCAGCGACGTCTAAAGACGTCGCTGCAGACGAACGACCCACACCAGCCGACGTCTAAAGTCGGCGGGTGGTCGTTAAAGAGTTAAGGACGCAGGTTGTTTTTCATACTGCTTAGAAACACGGTAAAAACTGTGTGATTTCCTGAATTATTTATTTTTCCTTATTTAATTCTTAGTTGACAAAGTTATTGTTACGGGTATGGTGGATTCGCTGGACCACCCCAAGCGATGATGACGTAAGCCACGCCTGGGAGCGGAGTCTAAGTAGCCCCCGGTATTCACCAGAGCCCGCCGCAAAACGGTATGGACTTGCTGCGGCGTGAGGCTACCAGGTCGCTACCCCTGACGTGACTTGCTTGCGATGGCGGCCGGGGTACTGCGTGGTACAGAATCGTAATCCAGAGGCGTAGTCGGGGACAGGCAGAAGGTCAGGACGGGTGGCAGAGGTTCGTGGTCAGGTTCGCCCGCGCCAGCCCCCATTATAATACCCCCAGGTTGGACTCAGGTTCCCACAAACGCTCCTCCAGCCCGAACCCCTTCCAGTCAATAAGAAAGAACCGCTTCCCCCTCACTGTCTTCTCCGCCAGCACCTCCTTGACCTCAAAGATGTTGTCAGAGTCGGCCACGGGAGAAGGCGAGATAGATCCACGGGAGAAGCGATTCAGCACCACAGGCTTGAGGAGAGAGACATGAAAGGCGTTCGGGACACGCAGAGTAGGAGGCAAGCAGAGCTTATAGAACACCGGGTTTAGTTGCCGAAGTACCACAAAAGGGCTTAAATACTTAGGGCCCAACTTGTAACTGGGCACCTTGAAGCGGATGTACTTGGCAGATAACCAAACCCTATCACCCGGCTTAAATATGGGCGGAGGTGTCCGGTACCTGTCGGCCTGGACTTTGTTGCGAGTGGTGGCCCGTAGAAGGGCCTGTCGTGTGACTTGCCAGAGTGTCTTGATGTCCCGTACTTGGGCATCCACGGCTGGAACGTGACACGAGGTAGGAAGAGGGAGAGGCGGGCGGGGATGTAGCCCAAACACAATAAAAAAAAGGAGAGGCTCCAGCGGACTCAGAGTCTAAGGAATTGTACGAAAATTCCGCCCAGGGGAGGAGGTCCGACCAGTTATCCTGACGAGCAGATACAAAATGTCGCAGGTAGGTCCCCAAAACTTGGTTAACCCTCTCTACCTGCCCATTGGTTTGAGGGTGGTATGCAGACGAGAAGTCCAGCTGAACCTGCAACTGAGCACACAGAGCCCGCCACAATTGTGACACAAACTGGACCCCCCTATCAGAGAGGAGATGCACAGGGAGCCCATGTAGCCGAAAAATGTGCTAGAAAAAGTGATGGGCCAACTGATGAGCGGAGGGTAACCCGGGCAGAGGAACAAAATGAGCCATCTTTGAGAACCTATCGGTCACCACCCAAATGACCGTGTTACCTGAGAAGGCCGGGAGGTCGGTAACGAAGTCCATGGCTATATGGGACCAAGGTTTTTCTGGCACCGGGATAGGCAGCAGCAGACCCGCGGGTCTGAGGTGAGGGACTTTGTTAGGGGCACAGGAGGTGTAGGCCAAGACGAAGTCTCTAACATCTTGAGCGAGGGTGGGCCACCAATAATAGCGAGAGATTAATTGCAGAGACTTATGTACTCCAGGATGGCCAGCTGTTCGGGAAGAGTGTCCCCACTTCAGAATACAAGGCCGCATGGCAGGGCGGACATAGGTCTTCCCCGGAGGTAGATGTTCAAGATCCACGGGGACGTCGTGAGGAGACGTTCTGGAGGAATTATGTGCTGCAAAGGCGGCTCTGAGCCCACAGTGTCCGAGGATCAAGAAAGGGCGTTCGCCCTGACGTTCTTCTCAGCTGGCCGAAAGTGAAGGAAAAAGTCAAATCGGGCGAAGAAGAGGGACCACCTGGCTTGTCGAGGATTTAGTCGTTGAGCAGACTGGAGATAAAGTAGGTTTTTGTGATCCGTGAAGATCTCGATGGGATTGCGAGCCCCCTCCATCAAGTGCCGCCATTCTTCTAAGGCCAACTTTATGGCCAGTAGTTCGCAATCACCAATCGAATAATTTCGCTAGGCTGGAGTTAAGGTCTTAGAAAAAAAAACGCAAGTACGCAGTTTCCCAGAGACAGTCTTCTGTAAGAGGACGGCGCCTGCACCCACTGAGGAGGCGTCCACCTCAAGGACGAACGGACGCTGCGGTTCTGGGCGAGACAGAACAGGAGCTGAAGCAAATGCCGATTTGAGGCGCTCAAAGGCTTCCTGAGCTTCTGGAGGCCAGGATTTGGGGTTGGCATTTTTCTTCGTAGGTGCCACCAGCAGGGCCACGAGCGTGGACAAGTGCGGACTAAACTGTCTGTAATAATTCGCACATCCCAGAATACGTTGGATAGCATGAAGGCCCACTGGTCAAGGCCACTGTAAGACTGCAGACAGCTTAGAGGGATCCATCTGGAGACCCTGATCCGAGACGATGTACCCCAGGAAGGGCAACAAGGTGCGTTCAAACAGGCATTTCTCCAGTTTGGCATATAACTGGTGGTCCCGGAGGCGTTTGATCACCTGGCGGATGTGGTGGCGGTGAGTCTCTACACCTGGAGAGAAAATTAGGATGTAATCTAGGTAAACGATAACACAGACGTAGAGGAGATCGCAGAAGATCTCATTGACGAAATTCTGGAACACCGCCGGAGCGTTGCAGAGGCCGTACGGCATGACCATATATTCAAAATGTCCATCTCTGGTATTAAAGGCCGTCTTCCACTCGTCGCCTTCACGGATACGAATCAGGTTGTATGCTCTCCTTAAGTCCAACTTGGAAAAAAAATTTGCGCCTCGCAGGCGATCAAACAGCTGCGAGATAGAGGCAGGGGATATCGATTTTTTTTATAGTAATTTTATTAAGTCCCCGATAATCAATGCAGGGTCGTAGAGTACCATCTTTCTTTTCAACGAAGAAGAAGCCGGCCCCCTTCAGGCGAGGAAGACTTACGTATGAAGCCCTTACGGAGGCTCTCCTGGATATACTCCGGGACGGAAAGAGGATGGACTCTGCCTCGGGGAGGAGTAGTACCGGGTTGCAAGTCAATAGGACAATCAAACAGCCGGTGCGGGGGCAGAGTTTCGGCCTGCCTTTCAGAAAAGACGTTGGCAAAATCCTGGTACGGAGTGGGCAGACCCGACAGAGGCTTCGTAGACTTTACAGAGGCGGGCCGAAGAGCAGAACGGAGAACCGGAAGGCATTGCGAGTGGCATGCAGGGCCCCAACGGATAATTTCGCCCGTGTTCCAATCCAGGGTCGGAGCATGGTCTTGCAACCAACAAAGGCCCAGGAGGATTTCCGAAGAGAAGCGAGGTAGAACCAGCAGTTTCAAAGTCTCCTTGTGTAGAGCACCTATCTGCAAAGTGAGGGGCGCAGTGCAGAACCGAATAGCGTCCTTTAGACACTCGCCACTGACAGAGGAAACAAACATGGGTTTTTGCAGAGGGGTCACCGGGAGACGAAATTTGGAGACCAGAACTTGGCTGACAAAATTTCCAGCGGACCCCGAATCAAGGAAGGCGGTGGCTTGAAGGGTGCTGTCCGGCGAAGTTCCACAGAGTACGGGAATGGTCAGACGAAGAGAGGTCGCACTGACACCCGGGGATGCCTCTCCTGCGAGCCCTAAGGTGCGAGAGTTTCCCGGGCGCACCGGACAGTACCCAATGAAGTGGACAGAACCGCCACAGTAGAAGCATAGCTGCTTCAGACGACGCTGCGAGCGTTCTTCCTGGGTCAGGTGGGCTCTCTCGACTTGCATGGGTTCGTCCCTTGGCGAAGGACGTTGGAAGACGGGAGCCAGACGAGGTAGCCTGCGTGGACGGGCGACCTCCCATTGAAGGCGGAGCTCTTGTTGTCTCTCCGCAAACCGAATATCAATTCGGGAGGCCAACCGAATCAGTTCGTCCAGAGCGGAAGGCAGGTCCCGACCAGCGAGCTCATCTTTAATATGGCCCGCAAGGCCTTGCCAGAAGGTTGCCACCAAAGCCTCATTATTTAGTCCAGCTCAGAGGCTATGGTGCGGAACTGCACGAAGTAGTGACCCACAGTGGAGTCGCCCTGACGGAGACGGAGCAGAGCTGCGGCAGCGGAGGAGGTGCGGCCCGGTTCCTTGAAGACTGAGCGGAACCCCTGGAGGAAGCTTTGTAGATTCGTCGTCAACGGATCTCCTCGGTCCCATAGCGGAGTGGCCCAGGCCAAGGCTTCTCCCGACAAAAGGCTAATTATAAAGGCCACCTTAGCCCGCTCAGTAGGGAATTGATGCCCCAACATCTCGATGTGGATGGAGCATTGACTAATGAAGCTACGACACTTCTTGGGGTCTCCATCATAGCGTGAAGGAGAGGGCAAGATTGCAGATGAAGGTCCCGGTGCAGCAAACAGGATGACCAAGGCTAGCAGGCGCAACTGGTGCTGGCGAGAGGAGGCAGGCCGCAGGCGAGGTAGACAGGGCCGCGAGGTTCTGCATCATGGCCGCGAGCCGGTCAATACGCTGGCTCTGCTGGGCGACAGCCGTCGTGACGTCCCAGAGAACCGGCAAGGGTACCCTGGCGGAATCCATGGCCAGTTCGTACTGTCACGGGTATAGTGGATTCGCTGGACCACTGCAATGGTGACTGCGATGATGACATAAGCCACGCCAGGGAGCAGAGTCTAAGTAGCCCCCGGTATTCACCAGAGCCCGCCGCTACCCCTGACGTGACTTGCTTGCGATGGTGGCTGGGGTACTGCGTGGTACAGAAGTAATCCAGAGGCGTAGTCGGGGACAGGCAGAAGGTCAGGACAGGTGGCAGAGGTTCGTGGTCAGAGACGGGCAGAAGGTCCGGGCAGGCGGCAAACAGGTTAGGTCAGGAACGTAGCGGACGGACTGGTACACGAATAATCAGGCAGGACTTCTAACACTCTCGAGATTAGGTAACGCTCACCAACGAACTGGCAGAGCGTGCTGGGGGCGTATCCCTTAAATAGGACCAGCGCCCAGCAATAGACCAATTACCGGGACGCTTGCCCTTTAAATCCAGACCAGCCATCGCGCGCGCGCGTCCTAGGCAGCGCCTACGCGCGCGGCGGCCCGGACAGTCAGGATCGTGTACACAGGAGCACGTAGGACGGCGTAGTGAAGCAGTGCGCCTAGGCTAGCAGCAGGGGGGTGGTCATAGGCAGCTGCGGCACCTGCGCCAGACCCCCTGCGGGCATGGGGGCGGCCGCGGGGGGCAGCGGCGCCCGCGCCAGCCCCCATTACAGTGATGGTTTCTTTAAACACCTGGGGCGACATGTATGAACAGGGCTGTGCCAAAAATCTGTTCGCTCTATTTTTAAACACGCGCACTCCAATATCAGGCGCATTACAAAGCGTCCACAGCACTTTATGCGCCTGAGATCGGGGGGGGGGTACTGGAGGCGTGTCGCACTACAACCATACAAAGATATACATTTATAGCTTTAGTACTTCAAATCCAGGCGCATTACTGCTGAAGCCTGAATTGTTGCTTTGTAGCTAGAAAGTGCTAAATCTATGACCCACAATAGAACAGTTTCATTGATTCAAGCGCATTCTACGCTACAAAAGCGCCAAAAATCATACATGTCACCCCTAACCCATGTGGTGATGTATAAATTGATATTTTTCTTTTAATCTTAGTACTTTTTAATTTTATATTGTATATTTCCATTTGACTTCCACTGTCTTCCATTTTAACCCTTTTCTGCTTTAGGCTTTTTGACACAGCCCCATTTTTCTAACCTCTGAGGTGTTACTTTATGTGGGAATAACTTTTCAATGCAATAACTCATCCATGTGATTGTCTGATTGATTGCTTTTTCATATACAATGTATTTTATGATGGTAATAAGTTTTCTTCAATACATTCTGAATTTACTGCTTTACAAACAGTTATACCATGCAAAACAGTTAATAATTAAAGGGGTGTTCCCATCGGCACTCTTCTGCACTGCAAGTCAGTTTGCAGCTCACTTTGAGCCATTCTTGGAGAATGGGGAGGACAGCACTTGCAGCCGTCCTCATCATTCATTTCTATGAAAGTTTGAATGGAACGGAGTAGGTATGCTTGGTTGTGTTCAAAAGTATCATAGAAATAGGGAAGACAGACGCAAGCATCGCCCTTCCCATTCTTATGAGATGGTCAGCTTGTAGCTTAGAAGCATGCTGATGGGAACACCCCTTCAGCATTTGCCATTTACCCGTTTTTGATTTATTATTTGTTTTTTAGAACATTAAAAGACTTAGATTAAAAACAAATGCTGTTTTAAAGGAACATTTTCAAGGAGTTCTGTTTTAGTGTCACTTTTGAGGAGCCGTTATGTTAGAAATCCCCACAAGTCACCTCATTTTAAAAACGGCACCTTTTTTAACCCTTCATAATGAAAATTGGGGAAATTTTAAAATTAGTCCTTATGGGGTTGCACGGGAAATTGAACCAAGTAGAGATTTTCCCCATTTTTTTTAAAATTTTAAATCAAAATTTTTTGGGGGAAAGCTTATTTTTATTAGCATTTTTTTAAAGACAAAAAATTTCAGGTGCCTTGAGGGGCCAAAAAGTGAAAACACCAGAGAAAAAAAAAACATTAGAAAATTTAAAAATCCCAATTTTTCTCCTGTTTTGAAAAATTCCCCATAAGTGGACTTACAATTCCAAAGGGGGGAAGAAAACCCCCCTCTTTTTTTTTGGTAAATAATGTATTATATATTTTCAGGGGAAAAACACTGGGGAGTTTTAACACTTTGTACAATGTAGGTAAATTGTAAAATCTTAGGTTACCCGTTTGTGAATGTTCTAAACCCCCCAATTGCAATTTGAGTAAAAACCCTTTTAATAAAAAATGGACAAAAAGTGCCCAAAGTGTAAAGTTTTTTTGTTTGGCCACCTTTCGGGGGCGTTTTTAAAGAGAAGCCAGGGCCCACTGTGTCTAGGGCATTTTTGTGGATGGAGGCCTTTCCCAGCCGGGGTACAATTTTATTGTGAAAAGAACGATGTTTTTTAATTATTGCATTGCTTTTTGTAAATTGTAATGGATTTTTCCCAATTTTTCTGAATCGGGAGATGGAATTGGGGGGGTGGGCTGGGTTGTTTTTTTTATGGAAAAAGTTGAAATTTGGTCTTACAAGGGACATATACTGTATTCTGTTTGGTACAATTTTTAATATCTGACCAAAAAAGTTTAGGGTTTAAAAAAAAAAAAAGAGAAGCCGGGGGCCCCAAAGTAAACTTTTGGATTTCCCAATAACGCAAATTACAAAAAGGACCTAATTAAAACCGCCAAAACAGGGCCCTACAAAGTACTGAAAATACCCAACACTTTTACTGATCAGTACACAAAGACCAATAGTACCGCCCAAAATTAGAGACCTTTATAGTGGTAAAAATTACTAGTTTAAAACAGGCTTGAAAACTGAAAATTACCCCCCATCCCGTCCCCCCATATTTGGAAATTAAATATATTTTAAAAGCCGGTCCCCAATCAAGGCAAATTTAAATTTTATTTGAGTCCTATAGGGTTTTTCACAGAGGAAGGCCCCCTCCAACCCCGCAAACAATGCTGGCATGGGATAATTGGGGAAACCAAATTTAAAAAATTTCAAAGCCCTTTAAATTTTTCCCTTTTTTAAAAAAACACATTCCCCTGAAAATTAAACCTTTACAAAAATAGAGTGTCAGGAAATTCAACAAATTAAAAGGTTTTGGAAAACTCAAGAAATTTATTTGGGGCCCAACCCAAAGCCGTTCAAACGCGTAAGCCCCATTAAATCGCTTCCCCACCAAACAAAGGAGCAGGGGGGAGGGCGCCCCAAACCCAGAGCGGGCAAAGACGCGAAAGCAAAGGGGGCGACGTTTCGGGGAAAACCCCTCCCCCTTCCCCCTAGAAAATTGCGTCATAGGTACCCACCCCCCTTAAAAAGGAAAGGGTAGAAAGAGGTAAGAAAAATTTTTAACCCCTTTCAAAACATAAAAAAAATATAAAACCTTACAAAAACACCCAAAGGTTAAAAAACATTCTTTTGAAAACCCTTTGGGGGCTAGTGTTTTAAGGGGGGGCTACCCAATACGCCCTCTTTTTAATAAGCTTTGGGTGTATAGGTTTTATTTTTCAACCCATTTTCTTTCAAGCACACCCCCAAAGGGGAGTTCAACACAGCGGGGCCCGGGTTCAAAAAAATTTTCCCCGCCCCGGGTGGTTTTTCCCATAGGTTTTAAATTTCTGCTTTCTTTAGTGCATCCCTTTTTCCCTTTTTTTAAATTTGGGTTGGGCCCCCTTTTGTTGGGTTAAATTCTGACCTTTCCCTGATCTCGTGGTTTGCCCAACATGGGAAAAAAACCCACAGGGGCTTTTTAGATGTAAATTAACTCCCTCACAATCACAAGTAGGGGAATTTTTTGGGATTTTGAAAAGGGCCCCCTTTTCAAAGGGGTTTTTTTGGATCCCGGGCCCCCCCTTTTATTATTTTTCGCCCCCAATTTTAAACAGTGCAAGCAGGCAAAAGTGCCTGCCGTGAACTCTTAAACAAGGTCTGTTTCCTTGAAGTTTTTGGGTTTTTTTTTTTTTATGGATGACTTAAATTGGCTCCCCCTACATTTTTTTCCTTTCCGATATATAAATCAAAGGGGGACCCCTGAACAGACGGCCCCATTTTTTTAAGCTTTTCCCAATTTTTTAAAATTTTTTTGGGAAATGGTTTGTTTAATAAACCCTGCTTTGGCAAATAAAATTTTACAAAAAAAAAAATTTAAAAACCAATTTTTTCTGGGAATTTTCTTCTTTTTTTATCTTGAAACCCAATGTTTTTTGGGGGGATTGACAAAACCCTTTCCAAGTCCTATTTTTTGGTAGTTCCTCTCAAATCATATCCTTTTAAAAATGGCTTTTTAAATTTAAACCCTCATCAGGCCACCGGGTAATTTTTTATCAGGGAACAGATCTTTCTAGCCCGTTAAAAATTTCCCGATCGGAAATCCCCTTGAATATTTGGGGGGGGCATGTTGATTTTTTCTATAATGAAGAAAATTATTGCGGTCAATTTTTTTGGAAAAATTACAGGGCCCCGTACTTTAATAAAATTATTTTCCCTCGCCGTACAAAACACCAGTATGAAATAGTATTGGTATCTTTATTTTATGGAAAAATTAAAATTTAAGGGAAATGTATCTGGTTAAAAAATTTTTTTCCATAAATTAAACCCAAACCCGGGGACTCTAAACCCAGACCAAAAGGCAAAAAAATTTCATCGACGTAACGAACCCGTAGCGAGACATTTCTTTGAACCCCGGGCCCACGACGTTTTTGGAACAAACGGGGTTGTGTGTTTAAAGAAAGGGGGGTTTGAAAAAAATTTTCCTATATCCCCGATGCTTATTAAAAAAAAGGGGCCCGAAATTGGGTAGCCCCCCTTAGAACACTACCCCAAAAAGGTCTCTTTGAGTTTTTTAAAATTTTGGGAAAGTTTTTGGAAAATGGTTTTATTTTTTTTATTTTTGGGGAAAAGGGGTTTTAAAGTTGTCTTACCTTTGTTTTATTTCCCCTTTTTTAAAGGGAAATTTGGAAACCCCTATGACGAAATTATATTGGGGAAGGGGGGGGGGTTCCCCCCGAAACTTTCGCACTTCTGGCGCCCTTTTTGGGCCCCCGGGTTTGGTGGGCCCGTCCCCCTGCTCCTCGTTGGGTGGGAAAGCGAATCAATGGACTGACGCGTTTGAACGGCTGGTTTGGGCCCGCAACAAAATACTGAGTTTTTCCTACCCGTAATTTTTTTCTTTAACCTGAACTCAAATTCGAAAGGATTAATGTCGTGAGGATGTTTTTTTTTAACAAGGAAGCTTTAAAGTCCTTTGGGAAATTTTTTTTTTGGTTTCCACCTTTAAACACCATATATTGGTAGACCCCAGGGGTTACACAGACTCTGCAGACTTTAAAAAAGATTACAGCCCCTTTTACTCTTTGACTAAACAGGTGACGTTTTTCTGACCAGCCCTTGACTTCCCCCTTTTTGGGTTCTGACCCGGGTCCAACCGCCATGATGACATCCCCCGCCCCACTTTTTCCTGCAGACCCCAAAAAACTTAAAATTCCTAAACTTTTCTAGCACCTCCCCCCCTGGCTTTAGGGGGTCCATTTAGGCAGGCAGGTTTTTAGATAGGCAGGGGGGGGCCACAGATGGAAAGGGTTTTTTAGGTGGGCAATAGACCCCCCTTTTAGGCAGGGTTTAGGTAGCAAATAGAGAGTTTTTACGGGGTAGACGGGGGGTTGGGGATTTAGGGGGTTAATATGGGAAAGGTTTGGGGTAGCTAAAGGGGCCCCCATATAAGTAGACACCCAAATTTCCCGGGGGGTTTAAAATGGAAAAGGCAAGCTTTAGGGGGCTAAAAGGCTATATAGGCGACGGGCCCTTTCACGGGGGCTATGGGGGCTAAATAAAGGCGGCCCCAACTTAGAGCTTTTGGCCAGGATTAAGGGGGGGCTAAAAAGGCAGGCGGGGGGGGAAATAAAGGCAGGTTTGGGGGGGGTAAAAACAGGATTGGGGGGTAAAAAAAGGGGAAAGGTTTGGGGGGTATAAAGGCGGCCTTAGGGGGGTATATAGGCGGGTTTTTTTGGGGGTATATGGGCGGGCTGGGGGGTTATTGGCGGGGTTTGGGGCGTGGGCGGCGGGGGGGTATTTAACGGCAGGCAGGGGGGAAATACAGGCAGGTTTGGGGGGTATATAGGCAGGCTTAGGGGTAAAAAGGCAGGCGTTGGGGGTTTTAAGGCAGGAAAGGGGGGAAAATATAAAACAGGCTTAAGGGGTTTTTGGGGGCAGGCATGGGGAAATATGGGGGCGGCTTAGGGGCGGGGTAAAAAAAGAAATCCTTTAAATTACCATGGGCCCCAACGCCCCCCGATGCCCGCGTGCAGCCCCTTTTGCTCACCGCAGGGACGCGTTTGATAGGGGACATCACAAAGCGCCCCCACGGATCACAGGGGGCCCCGGGGGAAGTAGCGGGAAGGTCGTCGTCCCTCTCCCCTTTTCCCCGGGGCACGCTTGGCCTCTAAACCCCGCTCGGGGCCTGGGGGACCCGGGCTTTTCAAGGGGATGCCCCGGGGCCCACTCGCTCCCCGCCCGCCGCAGTGAACGTTTTTTTAAATGCCGGCGGGCCAGGAGCGGCTTTTACCTGGGGTAGGGGACGCGGTGCACCCTTGCCCCGAGGCGCGAGCCCCAAAGGGTTGCATGGGCCCCCGGGCATTTTGTACGTCTGCTCCCCCTTTATTTCCGCCCCTGGAAACCAAAATTTTTTTTTTTCCAGTATTGCCTTAACCTTTTTTTCATACCCATTAACTAGAGCTTCAAGGTTTGGCTACGGGAAAACCCCTCATCCTCCCTCCATGGCATCATCCCGGAGTGGGGGATTGTTTTAGACCTTGGCTCCCCCCACTTTCCCCCATTTGACGTTTGCCCCCAAATGCTCAAGGGGGTTTAGGTCTGGAGATAAAACAGGGCCAGTCCAAACCTTTCCCCCATTTTCTTTAGCAAGGCAGTGGCGCCCGGGTGTTTTTTGGGGTCTTTAATTCATTTTTGGGAAAACCTGTGCTGGGGCCCCGGGTTTTTAAAGGGAAAGATCATGCCTCGCTTCGGGAAAGGGTCCCTGGGCTTGTTGGCTTTTTTAATTTCCAATGAACTGTAGCCCCATGCACCCCAGTAGCACTATGCAGCCCCAACCCTTAAACCCCTCCCCCAAAACCTGTTTTTCATGTAGGAAAGGGAAAACAGTCATTTTTTGTATTCTTAAACCTGGTTGCCACCACACACGTTTGACACCATCTGAACCACATAAGTTTATCATGGCCTCAACACACCACATGACATGGTTCCAGCAATCCATAGCCTTAATCTGCTTGTCTTCAGCAAACTGTTTTCAGGATTTCTTGTGCATTATCTTTAGAGAGTTTTTTCCTTCTGGGATGACCCCTTTTCAGACCAATTTGACGCAGTTTTGCGGTTTTATGGCCCTGAGGCTGAAGGCGACCCCCACTCCTTTTTAACCTTTGCAACAAGCTGCCCAGAAACCCCTAGTTTATTTTAAAAGGAAATTTTTGTATTTTGAAGTGAGGATGTGCACAAAAAATTTTTTTTACTCGACCATGGTGGGGCCCTTATTCTGAGTGGAATGTCTTTTTTAAACTGCTGTATGGTTTTTCCCCTTATTTCAGGGTTTTGGGCAATCTCCTTATAGTCTAGGCCATCTTTTTTTTTTTTTTTTTTAAACATATTTTATTAAATTTTTCAAACAATAGCAAAGAAAAGTTTTTTAAGGGCCAGAATGTTTGTAAAACTATTCATTTTTTGGGGTAGCCCCCCCCCCCCGGGAAAACCCTTTTAGTATTTAAGGGCCCGTTCAGTCTTTGGGAAAATCCCGTGAAAAACCGAGGACCCCCGGGAAACCCCAGGGGGCTTTCAGACTAAAAAATGGACCCGCTTGTCATACCCCTGTGGGCGGTAGCTTAACCGGGGAGGGGTATGAATAAGTGTATTCCCCAAAAAATAAATTTGGGCAAAAAAGAAGACTTATCATATAACAAAAAAAACTAGTTAAGCTTGGTATATATCAGGTAATGTAGATTCGTCTAAAAGCGAGTGGAAACAAAACGGGTTTATCAAAAACGGGGGGGGTCCCCCGGGTTTCCCATTTCTTTTTCAAAAGGGCAAATCTGACCCCCAAAAAGCGAGGGGTAGTGAATGAGTGAAGCTCTCAGCCCGCGAGGCATGGTTTTGGCAACCCTTTGTGAAAAATTTTTTAAAATGATAGAGGTTTCCTAGGGGGGAAGAAAAGGGGGGGGGGGTAGGGGTCACAGATTAAGTCTGGGGCTAGTGTTTACGCTCAACAAATTTGGGCTGTGAAATTTCAAGAAATCCCTAGTGTGTCTGCCTCTCTGGAGTTTCCAGCCCCCGGGATAAAAAAGGGTTTTTATTAGTTGATTAATTTAGGACGTGTGTTTAAAGTGAAAAATAAAGGATTTCCTTTTCTAAAGAAACCTCCGTTTGTTTTCTTTGTTCCTCCAGGGTTTTTATTTCCTTTCGCTGTTAAATATTTTTTTTTATGGGTTTCTTTATCAATGACATGGGGGGGGTGAGGGGTTCAGCCAGTACAGAAGGAGGGGATTTCTTTGCTACCCGATTGCAATGGTATGTGGGCCCCCCCGTCCCCTTGGTGGGGAGCGAGAGGATCACGGGGCTTCCTCGTCCTCAGGGGGTCTACATAATGAAATAAATAACTCGGGGTCTTTGCTCAGCCCCCCAAGTGCCAACGGTCCCATATATAGGCCAGAAATAAGCCCAAAAGTCCTGTACTTGAGAGCATCCATTAAAACCCTGCCCCCATATCGTAGGGGGTCTGACATTGGGGGAAGCCTGGAGCCCATCAGGGAACCGCTGAGGGGGCGAAGGTTAAAGCCATAAAAGCATTGTGTTAATTTTTAATTGGTTACCCTCCATTGTTCACAGATTACGACCTTTGTAAAATCCTCAAGCCCCAGCAGGTTTTTTCAGATAGCTCGGTCGTTTAACCCCCTCACATTTCCTAAAAGGTTTCTAAAAATTTCACCCTTTTCCAAAGCCAAATCCCGTTTAATGGGCCCCTAGATGGTTGAGAGAGAGAAGGGAAGACCCATAAAATGTACCAGGGCATCAAATCTGTTAGGGATGCATTCCTTTTCCCTATGTTACGAAGTTTAGATCTGCAAAATGACAGGATCTGCATTGCCGGGGAAAGCGTGCTAGGTGGGGGGAGAAAGTCTCCGTATCTCCCAGGGGAAAGCCCCTCGTTTTTCCTGTAGGGTCAGTTTCTGGCACGGCTATCCCCCTATCTCTCCAAGCCTGAACATGGATTATTGTGATCCCGAGGGGGAATTTTGGGTGGTCCAAGGGGCATTCCCCCGGACTTTAGGAAGGGA